>APFE031481181.1:2060-25078 GCA_000404065.3 Pinus taeda | reverse complement strand
AAAATGATATCTAATATGCACTGCGTAAAAACCCCCATACTTAAATTCAAAAAGAGTCAAGGGATCTCTACTTGAATGGTTCATGAGGCACAATACTTGCTAAGGTTTTGCAAATGGGGTAGCAAGCTAAGTGGGCTTGATTGTGGAAAAACTCCACAGTTAAGCGCGCTTGAGCCAGGGGAGTTCTGGGATGGGTGACCTCCTGGGAAGTCCTGGTTACCGGGTGCAAGCCCCGGAAGTGATGATTGATGCTATGTGATTCGTTCTCCACATTTCACTAGTTTCAATCCCACTTCTTCACCCCTGTGAGCATCACCCGATGGAATGAGTGCTAAGTGAACTATTCAAAAATCATGAGAAATTAGTCAGTTACGACTATCTCTCATGGAAATGGTCATAAATGAATGACTTACTTAATGCAGTTGAATCCCAAAATGATATCTAACTTATATATACTTAAAGGAGGACAACAACAATGCTATCTAAGCAAAACATATGAAAATTGACTATGGCATAGAATATTGGGACATATAAGCTTTTCTCGAATAAGAAAAACATGCAATATCAAGCTAGTTTGTGATCTTCCAGATATTAGCATCCTAGAAAATACTATATGCAAACCATGTCAAATCAGTAAGCAAACCAGAGTTCACTTCATTGAAAAAGAAGGGTTAGCAAGTGAACCTCTTGAACTCATCCATACTGATTTATGTGGACCAACAAGGAAAAAGTCACCTTGTGGAGAAAAATACTTTATTTTATTTATCGATGATTTTTCTAGGATGTGTTGGATAGGTCTACTAAAGCACAAAGATGAAGCATTTGAAAAGTTTACAGCCTTCAAAGCTTTAGTTGAAAATGAATCAGATTGAAAAATAAAATGTCTTAGATCTGATCGAGGGGGAGAATTCATATTAGATGAATTCTTTGACTTTTGTGAACAACATGGAATAAAAAGGCAGTTCTTCATTGAAAGAACTCCTCAACAAAATGGTGTAGTAGAAAGGATGAACAAAACAATTCAACAAATGGCTCAAGCTATGCTAGATGAATCTGGAACTCCTGCAACCTTCTAGGGTGAAGCGACATTTGCTGCCGTAACTATTCTCAACAAAATGAATGCTCAAGTAAATAGCAATCAAACTCCATGTGAACTTTGGTAGGGTAAGCCTCCTACTGTAAAACACTTTAAAGTTTTTGGAAGCAAATGTTTTATCAAAAGGACTAACGAAAAACTTGGTAAGTTCGAACCCAGAGTAGAGGAAGGAATTTTTCTTGGTTATTCATTCAGAAGTAAGGGATACAAATGTTATAATAAAAGACTTCGGAAAATTGTTGAAAGCATTGATGTTGTAATTGATGAAGCATGCAGAAATCTGGAACAAATGAAATCAATAGAGGAATATGACAATGAGGAAGTTGAGGAATGCTTTCCCGCATCAAATCAAAATGATATAGAAGAAGAAGCCAATGAAGCACCAGAAGAAGATACAACAGTCAGGGAAAAGACTCCATCCAGGTATGCTCAGAAGAATCATCAAGAATCTCAAATTCTAGGAGAAAAGGGGGCTAGTGTACAGACAAGAAAAACTCTTGCAGGGGCCTCAAGCTATCTAGCATTGCTATCTTCCACTGAACCTCTGAATGTAAATGAAGCCTGCAAAGATGAATGATGGGTCAAGGCCATGGATGAAGAACTTGACCAAATTGAAAAGAATGATACTTGGGAGTTAGTTTCTAGACCTCATGATAAAAATGTTATACGAACAAAATGGATATTTAAGAACAAGCTGAGTGAAAATGGAGAAGTTATTAGAAACAAGGCCAAACTTGTTTGTAAAGGGTATGCTCATCAAGAAGTTATAGGTTTTGAAGAAAATTTTGCACCTGTTTCCAGACTTGAAGCCATAAGGATGTTTCTTGCTCTTTCTAGTTTTCGAAAATTCAAGGTATATCAAATGGATGTAAAATTAGCCCTCCTTAATGGAGACTTAGAAGAAAAAGTTTATATTGAATAGCCATAAGAATTCATTCTTGGAAATGATGCAAAAATCGTATGCAAGCTTAAAAGGGCTCTCTATGTTCTCAAACAGGCTCCAAGGTTTTGGTATTACCGCCTTGACAAATATCTACAACAACAAGGTTTCACAAAAGGTTCCGCAGATAGCAATTTATACACAAAGGTTGAAAATGATAAACTGCTAATTATTGTTGTTTATGTTGATGATATCATCTTTGGTAGCAACGAAAAATCCATGTGTCAGAAATTTTCTTTAGTAATGCAACAAGAATTTGAAATGTCCTTACTTGGTGAACTTACTTATTTTCTTGGTCTATAAGTACAACAAACCAAAGATGGTATCTTTCTTTCGCAAACCAAATATCTGAAACAGATCTTGAAGAAGTACAGAATGGAAAATTCTAAACTAGTATGTACTCCAATGGTAACAGGATGCAGTCTCAATGCTAACGATGAATCACTAGCGGTAAACCAACCAACTTATAGATCTATGATTGGAAGTTTGCTTTATCTAACAGCTACTAGCCCTGATATCATGCATGTAGTAGGAATTGTTGGAAGGTTCCAAGCAAATCCAAAGGAATCACATCTCTGGGCAGTCAAAAGAATTTTCAAATATCTTCAAGGAACTCAAGACTTTGGACTATGGTATCCTAAAGATACATACCTTACTCTTTATGCATATACAAATGCAGATTGGGCAGGGAATGTTGATGAGCGAAAGAGCACTAGTGGAGGTGCATTATATATGGGTTCTCGTTTAGTGTCATGGTTTAGCAAGAAACAAAGTTCCATTGCCTTATCTACAACTGAAGCAGAATATGTGGCTGCTGCATACAACTACTTTGGATGATGCAAACATTGAAAGACATTTAGATCACCTATACTCCACCCATATCCATTCTATGTGATAATACAAGTGCCATCAGTATTTCAAAAAATCCAGTCATGCACTTCAAGACCAAGCACATACCCATTAAGTACCATTTTCTACAAGAACAAGTGCTTGAACAAAAGGTTAAATTGGAGTATGTTCCCTACAAAGAACATGTTTATGATATATTCACTAAACCACTTCCTAGAGAAACATTTGAATATCTCAGACAAAGGTTGGGAGTAGTTGTTGCAACATCCTACTCTTAAATCCAGTTTTCAGAGGAAGGTTATTATACGCAGGTTCATGAAGTATAGTAGTGTATACACATGGGTTTCTATGGCTGAAGGAGCACATATATTTTTTTGACAAAAAAACAGTGGGCCAGACTCTGATATGGGAGCTCAGATATGCTTTGTTCATTGATTTTTTATTTGATTGACAAAGATGCCTTGATGAATGACTTGTTGACAATGCACAGGTAGCACAAGTTTAGGGGAGCATTAGCCTTCACACACATTCTACATTGTTGGCATTTTGGTTGCTGAATTTAGCTATGAATTGTTGTTTAAGTCATAGGGTGTGATATGACTTCTTTTGTCATATTCTATATTTGAATGAGTCCTATTCATAATTTGCATCCCCACTTTGCATGGGATGGATGATGTAATATTTGTTGTATTTCTGTCATGTATAAACAATTGGTATATCCCCACTTGGTTGGGTGCATGAGTCAAATGTGGTGTATCCCCACTTGGTTGGGTGATTGATGTATGTATGAGTCATTGGTCATAAGGACGTCATACTCACTTAGTTGAATTATAGAGTCATGTTATTCATTTGAATCATATTTCTATAGACTCAACATGTACTCAAGGGGAGTATGGACAACATAATGTATATCAAAGGAGGAAATTTGCTTGGTTTTCCCTTTGCCCTTGATGTTAAAGGGGAGAGTATTTTGGTGTTGCATGTTATCTCTAACAGTTTCTACAACTTGCAATAATCAACACCATTATGGTTGCCATCAAGTCCAAAGGGGGAGATTATTGGCATTATGATACAAGTGTTATCCTTGATGGCAACTCACGCATAGTTTAATTCAATTTTGATAAAAGACAACTCATAGTACAACAGGAATATTCAAAGGTAACAGGGCAGTGGTACAAAAGAACAGGAATATGGAACTAAGGTCTACTAATCAGAATAAAGAAGGTGAAGGAAAAAGTTGATGTAAAGCAGTTTAAGAAGTATACGCAGGTCCACTTAGTCAAAAAGGTGTATACATGCTAGTACACAGAACAAAAAGAGTGCATACGTATACACTCTCTCACAAGAAGAAAATCGTGTACAGGTTGGAAAATCAAGGTTTTGGTCCAAGGTATTTGGTCCGAGGTATTTGGTCCAAGGTATTGGTCCTAAGTGGTATTGGTCCGAGGTATTTGGTCTAAGGTATTAGTCCTATGTGGTTTTGGTCCGAGGTATTGAGAAAGGCCTAAAACTATATAAGGAGAAGAAGATCATTAAGCCAGGGTGTGCAATTGAAAAGGGTTTCTAAGGAATACTTCTTTCTAAAGTATATTTTATGTTGCAGGGGTTATCATAGTGATTTGATCTGAAATATTTTGTGCACCTTGAATTCAATTTTGGATCAGGATCATGAGATTTGAAATGACTTATCATTGAATGAAATGATATTGGTTGGGGTCAGATTTAATTGTGTACACCTATTTTAGTATTTGAATGTCATGATCTAGGTTTGTTTGAAGTCTGGAATAGCAACGAAGTTATGAGTTAATATTTGCAGATTTGTACGGTGGTTCGCTTTGGTGAAGTTGTGTATACACGCTGGTTTGGCTCTTCCAAGTAGCATATGCAAAAGAAAAAATATGTTGTTCAGAGATGACTGATGTATTTGATGGATTATGTTGTTTTTCTACTGTCTGTCAATGAAGTCTTCTAAGATTTGAATGTAAAACTAAATGCATAAGGAGTTTGATATATGATTGATTGATGGTATAAGTGAGAAGGGTGATCTCTACTACTGCCTGTGTAAGGCTCTGTAAATTGACAGTAGATGTTTAGTAGATTGTTGGTTGGTATAACCTTGATTCAGAAGTTTTATGTTTTAGTAGTTTTGAAGGTATATGTAGGTTTGATTAAAGGAAGAAGTGTACACACACAGGTTGGGTTCAACAAAGTAGCGTATACGTTTTGATGCATGATTTTTGAGGTTGCAGCTAGTTCTGAATGATGATGCAAGTTTCTGGGTTCAGCACAATGTTCAGGTGACAATGATCAGATTGTTCAGATTAACTAATTGATGGTTGATGCAGTTTGAGTTTCAAAGTTTCGATGGATCTAGTATGAAAAATTGATGAAATGAGGCCTTCATGTGTATTGTTGTGTACCAGGAGCATTCAATTTGAAAATTTATGAAACGTGGTCCTTGGAGGAAGAGAGAAGGTCATAGCCTTCTATAGGCCGAAGCTTACGTACTAGTAAACTCATTATCTAGTACAAGAGCTAAGGGGTTATAGCTCCCTTCCAGTAGAAGCTGGAAAATGAGAGAAGTTTGTAGCCTTCTATATGTGGGCGCCTGCGTATTGGTATGAGTTTGTACCAATACAAGATTGTAAACAGATTTTCTTATTATTAAAAGAAGACAAAGATGACAACAATAGGTGGTTTTCACCCACATTGGGTTTCCACCTTAAATCTTGGTGTTCATGTGTGTTGCTTATGTGTGATGGTTTATTTTGTTCTTTTACTGCACTGTTTAATAAGTTATTGATGCTCTGGTTATAGATCATCACATGATAAATTCATTAAATCACAAGTTCTCTAAGTATATGATGGTTTCACTAATCATAGTAGCGTTTACACGCTAGTTCACTTCATAGAAGTAGCGTATACAAATCTGTTTGGGAAATGAAAAATTATTGATCTAATAATATTGATTCACCCCCCCTCTCAGTATTATTTCCAACAAGGTATGTGGCCTTCATCTCCTTGAAGACACATAGAGAGATGGTTGGGTGTGTACATGACTTATTGGGTGTTGATTTGGGCGTTGGACAATGGAAAAAGCAGTAACTAGTTCCAAGGGAGTGTTCTAACCATAAACTTTTGGGGATGTTGGATGGTGGAAAGAGTGGTAACCTGTGCCAAGGAACTGTTCAAACCATAACGTTTTTGTAATTGCTTTTTGTAATGCATTTGGCATTGTATAGCTTTATCCTATTCTACACTTCTCATGCAACCATCTAATTATTGTTTAATTAAATGTTATTTCATGATTTTCATATGAATGGTGTTACATTAAAGTGGAGATTAGTTATTAGCATAAAAAATTGGAAGCATCTCACTCATAAATCCATATTTTGAGTTGTGAAAACATTGGGTTAGGAAACAATGTTATGACATTCTCAACATCTTGTAAAGACATTTCAAATCATGTACTATCATAAATGCAAATGTATGTTCATTGGGTTGAGTAATTTTCTCATCTAAATATTGCATAGTGAGTTATTTACATTGTTCATGTTGATATGCAACAAGTCCAAAGACCGTGCAATCACTAAATGCAATTTCAAGGAGCCAAAGGAGGATGAATTGTCGAACTATATCAAAGAATTAGCATAGTTCATATCTAACATTAAGGTTTTTATTATAATATACATTGAATATGGAATGTCATTGAGCTAATTCCATTGAGCATCAAGCTATAGACTTGGCACATAAGCAGTTTTGGTAGTTGGTGCTTAACCCTAACATGTTCCATCAATAGTAGGTACGATTAGTTGGGCGGTCTTGCCGAAAGCATTGAACATTTGAGAGAAGTCTACAATTCATCAATTAAGTCACTACAATTAGAACTAGATACACAAACAACCACAACTTTGTCTTAGCCTTGATCATCTTGATATATCTAGTTCAATTGGATATCAACATGCAAAGAAGTTGCATTGAAGACATATTTCTCAATGATAAAAGTAATTGCAAAGTCCTAGTTATTATTGACATTGTTAACTAATTGTTTGTGTGCAAGTTACACCATAGAACAAGCCATCTCACCAATCCTAAGCATATATTTTTATGAACAAATACATTTCTGCAAAGGATCTGTTGAGAAATGTAACTGGTTTCGGTCTTCATAATTGTTGTACTCATTTCAATATGTATCTTATGTAACAAACAAGAAAAGAAGAAAGAAAATATTATTATTAAAGCATGGGTTGCATGATCATTATTGATGGTCTTCTAGGTAAAATCATGTTCTTCCTGCTTCTAGGGTTTGTTAGGTCTTAAGATTTATTGTCATGAGTCAATGGAGTCAACATCATGTTTATAATACCCTTCCAGGCAATTTGTCATTGTAAAAAAAATATTTTTGAGTCTAGAAAGTCTTGGAATCTCCAAGAGTACAAGTCGACCCTGGGATACTCAAGTCGATCTGAAGGAGGGAATTTGACCCCTTGAGAAGGCTATATAAAGAGAAAATTGACTTCATTTGGAGACACACACGCACAAGTTCAATCTATTAGGAAAAGAGCTTGATTTATATTTGGGACGTTGGGAAAAGGAGAGCAAAAGTATAAGAGACGAAATTTGTGGTTTCTGGGCTCTATCCCTCTCACACATGCAAAATTTTGGAGTTGTTGGGCTACAGTAGGAGGCCAAAATTGCAAGTTTGAGATTGTAGGAAGACGAAGTGCGATATCTGTAGCTGGAAAAGGGAAAACCCTTGTCTAGACCTTGTTGACCTTGGGAGAGTTGTCTTTCTCTAAGTAAGCTTCAAAAGGAGGTTGCATTAGGGTTTCTAAGAACCTACAAGAATGAAGAAGTTGGGCCAAAGTTGTAGGTCAAGTAGCAGTAGCTAGGAAGTTGAAGTTGCGGGTCAAGTAACTGTGTTGTTGTAGGCAAAACAAAGTTGCAAGGAAGAAGCTAGAAAGGACTTGAGGAAGGGCCGACTTGGTACTTGGAGAAAAACTTGGTCTAAGGATTGGGTCTTTGTATCTCATTTGAAGCAGATTCTAAGAAGATAAGAGTTTTCGAGTTTTCCCCTTGGAGGGGTTTTGCCTTGGTTGAGAGCCTATATTTGTGTCCTATTTTGTTGTTGCAGTTTCTTGATATTGTTTGATGAATAGATCTAACTAAAGAACACAAGAAGATAACTAAGATTCACAAGCATCAAGGTTAAAGAAAATAAGTATAATTAGCACCACTTCATCATTTTCTAACATGGAATCAGAGATACAATGAGCAAGGAAGGCAGTCAAATGGACACTAGAAAGAATTGTTGATAAAGGGGTAGGAAGCTCTCAAAGCTTAAAAGAAAAAGAGTGTCTCTTAAAGAGGACATCCGGATGGGATATGTACCTTAGAGAGGTAGTGTGGTATCATACATAAAGCCATCCAACATAATGCTCTTGAAATAAAGTAGAGCTTGTCTAGTTAGGCCTCAGGGACAATGTTAGTCATGATGATGATGCTTACAGTATGGCTTATCAATATGACTCTTTTTGAGAACTCTTCAGTTTGAGATATGATGTTGTATTGGTTGTATAACTATTAATACCTCTCTAGTTAAGAGGGACTGTTGAGAAATGTAACTAGTTTTAGTCTTCATAATTGTTGTACTCATTTGAATATGTATCCTATGTAACAAACAAGAAAAGAAGAAAGAAAAATTATTATTATTAAAGCATGGATTTCATGCTCATTATTCATGGTATTCTAGATAGAAGCATGTTCTTCATGCTTCTAGGGTTTGTTAGGTCTTCAGATTTATTCTCATGAGTCAATGGAGTCAACATCATGTTTATAAGACCCTTCCGAGCAATTTGTAATTGTAAGAAGAATTATTTTTAGAGTCTAGAAATTCTTAGAATCTCCAAGAGTACAAGTCGACCCTGGGATCCTCAAGTCGACCTAAAGGAGGGAATTTGGCCCTTGAGAAGGCTATATAAAGAGAAATTCGACTTCATTTGGAGACACGCACTCGCAAGTTTGATCTATCAAGAAAAGAGTTTGATTTGTCACTGGGAAGCTGGGAAAAGGAGAGTGAAAGTATAAGAAAAGTTGGGAGGACACAATTTGTGGTTTTGGGGCTCTATCTCTCTCACATGTGCGAAATTTTGGAGTTGTTGGGCTGTAGTAGGAGGTCAAAATTGCAGGTTAGTTGCAAGAGGACAAAGTGCAAAATTTGTAGCTAGAAAAGGGAAAACCCTTATTTAGACCTTGTTGACCTTGGGAGAGTTGTCTTACTCTAAGCAGGCATTAGAAGGAAGTTGTATTAGGGTTTCCAAGAAGTTGCAGGAACAAAGAAGCTGAACCGAAGTTGCAAGTTGAGTAACAATAGCTGGGAAGTCAAAGTTGCAGGTCAAGTAACTGTGTTGTTGCTAGCAGAACGAAGTTGCAAGGAAGAAGCTAGAAAGGACTTGAGGAAGGGCCGACTTGGTACTGGCAGAAGGAAAATGTACAATCAAAATTCACTTTATGAGAACCAATCACATTTTAGGGATGTCATCATCTCCAATGGTTGAGGTGGCATTGCTTGAGTTAAAGGTACTTACTTATCACATTCTCAATGGTGGATAAAAACTCATGGTTAACCATGGTAGTGTTCTAAGTACTTTTAAAGTCATAAAGTAAAATACTCGTAGTAAAGGTCATTTCACATTTTTTGAATAAAATATTAGTATTGTCATTTCATACTTTTTGAAAGAAACAATGCATATCCAATACAATCTTCATGTTTTTACACATTTTTCAATAAATATTATACAAACTACACATTTTTCAATGAATATTATATTTGTATAGTTTCATATAGTTATTTTTAAATTATATATTCATCTCATTTTATTTAATTTTACAGTTTCAAGTTAATTATAAGTTAATATTTATACATATATATTATACATATGAAATCAAAATAAATAAAAATATAACCTTGTAATTTTAGAATAAATCAAATTTATGAATAATATTATTATAATATTAATAACAATACACTCATATTAAAATTAAAGAAAAAATGTATATTAGTTTTGTATGATTTATGGTTTTTTTAATAAATTGATTTTACAAATTCTGCTTAATTTAAAGTTTATTGAATACGATATGCATAAATTATTTTATTATAAAACATTTATAACAAATCCAATGTGATAAAGATTATAAAAAAAATAATTATGTTTTTCCAAAGTAGAAAATATTTTCATTTACATAATAATTCCATTGAAATTTAATGATTAAACATGTGAATATTATTGTCCTACAAATTCCTTATATTGTTGCTAATTAAAGCTAATATGCAAATCATTTGAAATTATAAATTAATATGCAAATTGTGTTGTATTTTATTTTAAACTCTATAATTATATATATATATATAATAAATATATAATATATACTATATATATAATATAATCTTATATTATATTATATAAGTATATATAATGCTATATATTTATTTATTTATTTTTATATTATTAATTATATATTAGAGATAAAAAGTTACATTGCAAATGCATCCACATCTCTGTTTGACTGTTAGGCTGTTTTGATTACAACCAAAAATTTGTCCTACTTGCAGCAAGTAGATAACAAGACTATGGGGTGAAAAACCCTCTCAGAGCTGTTCGGCCGAGGCCTGTAAAAAACACTTCAGCATGCCAAAAGGCCTTCCAAAGCCAATGTGGGTCTCCTCGACAAAACAAAACAACCCTTACAAAATTTGCTGTATTATCAGTACTTCTAGAACCGATTTAAACAAAAATAAAAGTTTTTTATATGAGAGATAAATATAAGATTATATATATGCTAAAAAAGAACAGTCAAAAATGCTGAAGATAAGGTGGCTGATCTGAAGAGCTGGTCTGACCATGATTAACCTGTTCTATTTTCCACCTGCCCATATCTTGCTGTAAAACTTCTTTAGAAAGGTGGTTTGTTGAGTCATTGAGTTCCCTGTAGATGTGACAAATGGAAAAACAGTTAAAAGAAAATTTCAATACCTGAATTTCATCCAGCAGAATTTTTAAAAATTGATTTTTGCAAGCACTGTGTCCATTAACCCATTTGATGACATTAAGTGAATCTCCGAAGATCTGAATTGTGGGGATGTTCCTCTGAATGAGCCAGCATAAGAGAAGTTTCAGCGCTGCCAGTTCTGCGAAATTATTTGAGCCAGAGCCCAACCCGACCGAGGCTTTTATGAGCTGATCAGGATTTTCGTGGATGACTATACTAGCACCTGCCTTGTTGTTCTGGGAAGCCCCATCAAAGAATGCCCAAGGAATACCCTCTTTTAATTGAATTTCCTTGATTTTTCTTGGAGGGGAAATCACTTCTGATTCAGGGATGCTGGAGAAGATAGAGACACTAAGGGATGTCGAAACTAACCGCGGGATTTCCAAGTCCTGAAAAATGATTTTATTCCTTGCTATCCAAACCCCCCAGCAGATGATCAAGGGAAGATTTCTCATATTTCCTTCAGGATGCTGTTGCCACCAGTTAGACATGCCTCGGTCATGTTTCCTCCTACCCAGTCAAAACTTTTATTTAACAGCTTTCCTGCCTCCCCCCATATCTTTTTTGTTTCTTGACAGTTTAGGAACAGATGGTTGATGGATTCGGCTTCTGATTTGCATAATGTGCATCTCCCTGGGCCATACATGTATCTTGATTGTAGGATGTCCCAGGTTGGGATTTTTCTTCTTAGAATGCACCAAAAGAGTATTTTTGCCTTAGGAGGGGATTTGAGCTTCCATAGGTGCCTCGACCACCATTCGGGAGGCTCCCATCCTTTCTTAGACATGAGGAATTTGTACCCACTTTTTGGTGAATATTCTCCAGTGTCTGCATGTGCCCAGATGAGTTCGTCTAGAATATCTTTCAGTCTGGCTTGTGATCTGATGAGCTCCTGCGTATAGGTGTTCCATTCATTCCTCCAGTCTTGTTCTAGTTCCAGATCTTCTCCGTCTTTCCAGGCCTGACCCCAAATGGATGAGTGACCAATTTTTTTCACCTGATACAAGTAAAAAATATCTTTGCTTTCTAAATGCTGGGTTAGACCGGGAGAAAGGGCATAATTCATATTACACCCAACCCATGGATCCTTCCCTATCTTCACACTTCGCCCGTTTCCAATTTTCCACTCTAGCCCCTGCTCAATCACTCTAAAGGATTCCACCGTCGCTTTCCATATCACTGAGGCATTTTTCTTATTCTTAGCTGGGTTCCTGATCCAGTCTTCTAATGGCACCGGGTCTATGTATTTCCTCTTGATCACTCTTGTCCAGAGGTTTCCCAACTTGATAAGCCTCCATCCCGATTTAGCAGCCAGAGAAAGGCTGAATTTTGGGAGGCTTTTAATCCCCCATCCTCCCCAGTCTTTAGGCCTTGCCACTTTCTCCCAGGCAACCCATGGAAGAACAGCCTTTTCTTTAGTTCCTTTCCAGAGGAATCTGCTACAAATTCTTCTGATTTTGTCCAGCGTGCCCTTAGGGACCCATGTCAGCATTACCCAGTAGACTGGGATGGCCAGGAGCACTAATTTAATTAGAGTCAGTCTTCCTGCTCTGGAAAGCCATTTGTAACTCCAGTGGGATATTCTGGCTTCTAGTTTTGCAGTCAGCCAATTCCAATCCTCTTTCTTATATGCAGAAGCCTAGGTACTTGAAGGGGGATTGCATGTTGCTTACTTCAAAAGGAAAGTGAGAGAGAATTTGTGCTCTGTTGTGCCGATTTAATCCTTCTACAATTAGTTGAGATTTCCTGGAGTTTATCTGCATTCCAGTGGCTTTCATAAACAGATAAAAAATGATGCGTAGTTCTGCTAATTCATTAGGAGAACCATTTGTGAATACCATAATATCATCTACAAATAGGAGATGTGATATGCTTAGGTTAGCTGCTACTTCAATACCTTTGATCTTACCTTCCCTTCTGGCCTTTAGGATCAGCTGACTTAGGCCTTTTGCAACTAAAAGAAATAACAGGGGTGACAGAGGACAACCTTGCCTCAGGCCCCTCTGTCCTTTGAAGAATGGAGTGGCTGCACCGTTGATGAGGATTGCATAGCTGACATTGGTGATGCAGCCCATTATCCAGCTGATGAAGTCGATTTTGAACCCCAGGTGAGTCAGGAGCAGACGGATATAAATCCAATTAATTCTGTCAAAGGCTTTTGATAAATCAATTTTGAGAACAACACCCTTTTTATTCTGATGTTTTACACTATGAAGAACCTCCTGGGCCACAGCTATGGCTTCATGAATTTGGCGTTCATTTAGGAACCCAAATTGGTCAGCAGAGATATGCTTTGACAAGATTGGTTTTAATCTGAGCGTAATCACTTTTGCAATTATTTTGTATATACTGTTGCATAAGGAAATAGGTCTGAAGTCTTCGAAAGATTCATGGTTTTCCTTCTTGGGAATGAGTGCAATAAAATTAGCATTGAAGGGGCTATTGACCTCTTCTTTAATCTTGGTCTCTTCTATGACTTCAGTGAGTTCTTCTCCTATTAGTTCAAAGAAGTGGAGATAGAGTTCGATTGCCCATCCATCGGGCCCGGGGGTTTTTTCTTTTGCCATAGATTTGATGACCCCCTCCACTTCCTCTTTTGTTACAGGGATCATTACCTCCTCTGCTTCTTCGTCTTCTACAAATCTGGGAAAGCACTGAGCTATTTTAATGACTTCTGCAATTGTGGCCTCACCAGGGTCTGCATATTGGGTTTTGAAGTGACTTAGCCCGAGAGCTGACAGGGCTTCAAAGGTATTTTCTTCCCTACCTTCATCATTTTTTATACTCCAAATGGTGTTTGCACTCTTCCTTCCCTTCGCGTAATTATGGAAAAATTTTGTATTCTCGTCCCCAGCTTTGATCCAGATGGCTCTGCTCTTGAGCCTCCATTCCTCCTCCTTAGCCAACAGGATTTGATTTTTGAGCTTCTCAAGTTGGATGATTTTGTCTTTGGATTCCTGAGTCGCATATCCATCCCCCTCTATACTCTCTAGATTTTGAAGCTCCTCACTGATTCGATTAAAATCCTCATTTTGTTTTGCCTTCCAGTCCTTCGACCATGAGATTGTTGCTTTCTTCAGTCTTCTAAGATTTTCCATAAATAAGAACCCTCTGTCTTCAACAAATCGGTTGTCAGGATGTATCCATGTTTCCTTGAAAAGGAGATTAAAGGAGGATTCTTTCAGCCAAGTAGCATTAAACTTGAAAGGCGCCGAAGGCTTGGGAGGAGATTTTGAGAGGTCCAAGAAGATTGGAGAGTGGTCTGAAGGCCCCCCCTCTTCAACCCATTTGCGGAAGATAGGAATCCGAGAGGACAATCCCTCATTGATGAGGAAACGATCAAGCCTTTTTGCCACCCTTGCTTCCCCTACTCGACGATTCTTCCATGTTGGCTTCAGCTTAATGAGGTTTACATCAATCAGATTGTTTGCAGAGAGGAGATTATGGAAGAAGTCGGTTAAGGAATCCTCCCTAGCAGAAGGTCCCCAGGTCTCTGCTCTTCCGAGGGAGAAGTTTAAATCTTCTCCCAGCACCAGAAGGTTGTTCTTCACAATAGACTTAGCCATGAGATCATTCCAGAAAGGCATCCTTCCCTGACAAGGGCCGTAGATGTTTAGGATTGATATTGGGAAATCAAAGTCAGGGGTTTGAAATTCCATTCCCATCACCTGCTTCATACCCCATTGATTTATGATCTTGATTCGACCTTGTCTGTATCCAATGGCCAGTCCTCCGGAATGACCCGAGGAGTCGATGGCTGAGAACTTCCAATCTGGGAGAAGGCCGGCGAGAGCCGATTCAAATTCAAATCCGTTTCCCAAGGCCTCTTGAAGAAGGAGAATGTCCACTCTAGAGGACAACAGCATCTCCCTGAGGGCCAGTTTTTTGGGCTTATTGGCTAAACCCCTGTAGTTCCATGATGTAAGGATCATTTTGGAACCTTTTCGGGGCCTTGCACTGCTCTAAGTGCCCCAGGGATCGAAAGTTGCTTCCCATCTGCTACATCATGTTTTGCTTTTACTTGGGCCATAGAAAGACTGGATTTTCTACCTCTTTTCTTCCTAGGCTGACTCTGAGGGAGAGCTTGGTCTATACCACCCACTGAAGATTGAGGATCAGATTTGTGGTCCAAGGATCTGAGGTTATAGGGACAGGAGGGGAGAGGAACCAGAGGGGGAGGCTCAGAGGAACATCCTTCACAATTCAGATCGAGAGCGGGGATAGTCGCCGAGATGAGATCAATACAAGTTTCTACGTTTTCCCCTTCTAAGATTTTTATTGAGTCAATGTTTTCAGACATACAATTTGTAGAATCAGGGACTAGACATTTATTAAAGGAAATAGAATTGAGATTAGGAGAGGAGAGAGGATCTAGACTCATACCCATGGAGTCTTCGCCGAGGTTTGTAATTTGAGCAGCAACATCATCTTTGAGGGACTCCAGAACAGGATTCTCGATCCCTGGCTCGGGTGCTTCAACTTCCATTCTGGAATGGGGGTCCGAGGAAGAAACCTTCGGAAGCTGAGGCTCCTGGTGAGGAACTGGGTCTGGCTCTTTCTCCAATTGAGAGGCGTCATGCGAGAAACCCTGAGGTGACATGTCTTGGTAAGAATCTATCTCCATCTGTGCCATGGTTCTCTGAAATCTTCTCCGCCTTCTGCCCAGTGGACAGTCCTTTGCTAAATGGCCATACACATGACATCTATGACACTGGAAGGGAAAGTGTTCATAGTCAAGAATTTGTTCGAACACATAGTCTTTATACTGGAGAGGTATTGTCTTGGCTAGCCCTTTGCTCGGATTTAAACTTACAAGGATCCTAGCCATTGCCTTGTTGTGGGTTTGCAGGAAAGTCATGTCAGCCTCCAGAAAGGTGCCAAGCCTGTTCCCGATGGCTTTGAAGACCGATTCAACCCAGAGAAAAGGAGGGAGCCCAGGAATCCTTACCCATATTGGAAAAACGTTTGTCTTCTCATGCGTAGCATCAAACAGGGGACTCCATTTTTTGAAGAGAACCGGAATGTTCCCGAAAGCCCAGTGCCTGCTTGCTACCTAGTCTGCAGCGTGTTTGTGTTCGAAAAGCACCATAAACCACCCTTTGGCTAGGATAGACACCGAGAACCCTCTGATGAGGTCCGATTGCCAATTCTTTACCCCCCAGGAGTGAATGAAAGAAGAGGAGAATTGTTTCCCCCTCGCCCTTCCTACCAGAGTACATTCTGCCGTCTCTAGGGCCTCATCTATCTGAACGTCCATGCCTAGAACCAAGTTCCCTTCGATATCCTAGGCCTTAATTGGCCGCTGTTTCTTTCTTTTCGCACCCTTATTACGAGCCCCTGGATCCTTGGCTCTTAGATCCTCACTGTTCTCTGAGAGGTCTTGCAGATCCGGGTCAATTGACAAGGAGGGAGGTTCTAAACCCTGTGAGGCCGGGGCCGAGGTCCCTTCAGCATGGATATTAGACGCAGAAAGAGGAAAGTTTGTTACCTGAGTCCCCAGGTCAGTGCCGATGCTGTTGTCTTGTAGAATCAGAGTACCCTTGAGAGCCTGCTCCTTCCACGCGCCTTCCCGATTAGGGTTTCCTTATTCCTTGCCGATAGAGGTTCTGGTTAGAGCTGCAGGACTTCCAGAAAACATCCCAGTCCTTTGTCCTATACTGGAGCCCAAGATTACTATGTCTTCAAGCCCACCCAAGAGTATTGGGCTGCAGGATGAAAGTTTTTCTTTGACGGTTCGAGTGGCTGCATGAGCCTCTGCAGCACCTTGCTTGATGGGAAGTTGCGGGATACCGATGGATTTGTGGCTCAAAACACTGTGTTCCGCTTTCTTCGTCTGCTGAAGGAGCTGCAGATTGATCCTCTGCGGGTCCGGCGAAAAGGAAGCTGAGGCAAGGGTTTCAATCGCTCCAAAATATCGCTCAATGTTTTGAGCAATAGGGTCTTTCCCCCAAATAGAGAGGATGTCTTCTAGAGCTGGGTCAAGGTCGATGGATTCGTTAGAGTTTACCATGGTTGCAATCAGTCACGGGATGTTGACAATCGAAGGTGAACCGTTGTCGGCCAGTAGATCGGCCATCTACCTGTTTGGTAAAATGAATTTACAGAGGTTAAAGCTGGGGACTTCCAGCTGTCGCTCAGGATCTGAGCTTCGACGCTCACCTGCCCTTCCGCTAGACTCTACCACTGGATCTAGTAGAACCTCGTTTGAAAACAATGCCGTTTCAGGTGACCTTCGATATCTGCCTCCCGAATCGTTGATGGGCCCAAGGCCGTGGCCCAGCCGGCCCTCTAACCTGGCCTAGGACCCTGCTATGCCTTCGTGTACATCGCCTCGGCTCCTCGAAACCGCTGCCTCCATATTTTTCCCATTTCAATCCGAAAGAGATTAACTTTTTTAATGATATATTACATTTATTATATTATATTATTTATTTTTTATATAGTAATTAATATTACATGTTATTATATAATTAAATAATATAAACTTTAATTAATATTATGTTATACAATTAAAAATTTATGTATTTATATTTATAATTGATTTAAGTAACTTAAGTGTAAAGGAGAAATGCATTAGTTGTTCAATGATAATGATTTTTTCTTGAAAAGCTCATTCTTATTTACAGTCACATCAATACAATTTTTTTTATTAATTTTATTTTGGTACAACTTTTCAATTGAATTTAACCATGGTTACATGGATTGTGGTGCAAAAAGTGAATTGCAAATTCATAAAAATTATTTTATTGGTTTAGCTATTATTTTATTATTTTCTTAGGAGGTCCATTTTAGACCTCAAAATTCCCCTAATGTCTAAGGATCGGGTCTTTGTATCTCATTTGAAGCAGATTCTAAGAAGAGAAGAGTTTCCAAGTTTTCCCCTTAGAGGGGTTTTGCCTTGCCTAAGAGCCTATATCTGTGTCTTATTTTGTTGTTGCAGTTTCTTGATAGTATTTGATGAATAGATCTAACTAAAGAACACAAGAAGATAACTAAAATTTACAAGCAAGTATCAAGGTTAAAGAAAATAAGTATAATTAGTTGCCATTTTATCATTTTTGTACTGGATCCATGTTGGTGAAGTGAAGGCGCTATAAGTCCCTTGTTTATAAATCATAAGGAATCGAAGTTGTTTCATCCTTAACCATGATGCAACTACCATAACTTCAAATAGAATTTAGAATCAATATCAATAAATAAAAAAAGAGAAAGGATGGAAACCTTGCAATCCATTAACGTGCAACTTTAAGAAGCGAACATGCAGTTGAAGGAGAAGGTCTAGATGTTTGAATGGAGGATAGTAGAAAGGGGGAAGAACCTTGAGACCTTAACAAGACTATTTCCATTTTGTAAGAATAAATTGGTTGAGTTTCACGACTCCCTCACTATTGTCCTAGTAGATTGGGACATGACCAATGCCCAACTTATGCAACTAGAAGGGAAGGTCATTCAAATCGAAGGCTAGAAAAAGGATAGGGTCACTTAGATGATGACTTAACTAAAACAAGCATTGGCAGAGAAATAAGAAGCATTGGCAAAGATACATGAAGTTATCGAATTGCAATAGGAAACAAATCAACCTTCCATTGCAACTGTAAAATATAGCCTTTTGACGAAGACAATGTTGATTTTTTAGTAGAAAACAAGACTAGAACAAATTTTCAAATTGATAACTACTTTCAATGAAACAATTTGACTTCTTTAGAGCATTTCAATCATTAAGCAAATTTTACATGATAATTTCAACCATTAACTTTAGTAGAGCAATAGAGATCACAATACAGGCTAATGAATAGGAGACATCAAAATTACTTGGGACAAAACTCCACAAGGGGGAAAACCCGATATCTTTCCTTATGAGAGAGTCCAATTCATCAAGAATAATATGGTCAAAATGCCAATATTTGACTCAAATAAATGTGAAGTCAAAACCAATCAAATGAGAGAGAATAAGTCAACATTTTCTCATAGTCAAGGTCTGCACAAGAGGGATGAATTTCGACCTGAGTTAGTTGGTAAAAGGGGCCGAGATTTGTTCCTGCAGTGTCCATATAAGTTTGGTTAAATATCAAAGTTGTGACATGTGGTCAAACCTCAGTTAACAACCCAGAATAAAGACAAATCTTCGGTCAACGAACCACAAAAAACTTGGCCTCCAATCCTTATTCAACAACTTAGCCAAACAACAGAAATCTGGTCAAGTCAACACTTGGTCAACATAAGTCAAAACTCATTGGTCAACACAGAGATAATTCGTCTTCTTCCTCCTCACATGTGTGAACAAAATTTACTGTGATTGGTTGAATGAGTGAGTGATGATGATGCCGAATGAGGTCCAACAAATGTCCATATATACGAGAGTTAATAGATGGGTTTTGACCTTGGGTCAAACCCCTTCAAGTGGTGGGGTCGACTTGTCCATATGAAGTCGAATTTGATAACAAGAAGAAAATAATTTTCTCCTATCTTGATCATGAAATTACTGACCACGTCTACCATTTTTCAACACTCCCTCTTAGCTAGGGAGGTACTTTTCATTCTCCCTCAAGATCAATCTCCTCGACCAATTTACTGGTCTCTCGGTGATGTCCTAAGGGAGAGATCATATGTACAAATCTCATCATAATGATAGACACACAACATCAAACTCATCCCACAAGCCAAAAACAATGGCATCAAGGTCAGAACCTGATTGGCCATGGAATCAATCAATATTGTTAATAAGGCCAAACTCTCCAACCATATGAAATGGTTTCTCAGTCAAGCACAATTATGCAAGAGAGTAATCAAAGTCAATATCTCTGACCATAACAATGGTCTCTCAGTCAAACCCAATGACCTAAGAGAGTACACAGAGTCCATCTCCCCGACAATAAACCAAGGTCTCTCAATCCATGAACTAAGGGAGGAATTTATATCTCGATATCAAACTCCTTGACTAAATATACTCTCAATCAAACAGAATGACCCAAGGGAGAGAACTCAAAATCAGTGTCCTCGAACAAACCCACGGGTTTTCCAGTCAAACATAATAACCTAAGGGAATAATTAGAGCAATCCTCCCAACCATAAAACATGGTTTCCTAGCCAAGCCCAAGAAATATTCATGATGTTATACAATCAATGCTCTCCCTCTCCAAGAGGAATTCTTAGCCACTTCAAGCTTCTCACAAAAGTAATCAAACTTCATCCAGGATAGTGACTTTGTCAAAACATCAACAATCTTCTCATCAATAGACATGTATTCGAGCCTCACAACTCTTGTTTGGACAACATCTTGGATACTTTATCTCAATGTGCTTTGCCCTGTCATGAAAAAGGAAGATTCTTAGAAAGCTTCACACAAATTTTATTGTTACTATATATCACTATTGATTCCAACACCTGATCAAACAAACCAACAAACAACTTTTGAAGACAAACTATTTCATAACAGGTTGAACCATCAACTATATACTCAGCTTCAGTCATGTTAAGTGCAACAAAGGTCTACGTCATACTTATCCATGATATCCAGGCTAAAAAAACAACCAGAAGTGTTCTTCAGTGCATCTAGCCCAATCAACGTCCATGTAGTTGTAATTCACCATTCAATCCACAATCAATGGTGCCATGTAAATATCTCAATATATGTTGCAATCCAATGCTCATGCTTGAGCATAGAAAATATTAGGTTTCAGATAGTTTAAGAGCCAATCAATCGATGAGACATAGAAGGATCAAAATCGGAGTCTCACAGTTTCTTCAAATTTGTCATCATGGAGGTGTCCATGGACCCGCAGTCCATCATGCCAAATTTTGAAGGATCTCAACAAATATTTCAACAAGCTTATGCCATACTTTCAATCCCATATAGTAATGCATTAGACCAAGATCCTTCAATCAACTCCCTTTTACACTGGACAAAGAAGTCCTCAACCCCAATCAGAAATAGATTATCAAAATCAAGGGCTCATCTTCAACAACGGCTATAAATATCAATTCAAGCTTGAGGTTCGTGGCTCCATAGTCTTCTCCCTCTTACTAAAGTAATCCTTTGCTTTGTACTTTATAGAAATCTTCATCTTGGAAGTCACAACTGACTTCTTGACATGGATAAAAAAACAAGCTTCGAATTGGTTGATATGTTTTCTCCCTCTAAGTCCAGAGCTCATCAAATACAATATCTCTCAACATGAGTCTTCTTGTGACAAGCTTTGTTCTTCCAATTTTTTCATATATTGCCACAACCCTGGTAGGAGGCCAAGGAAGAACAAATACAAACAAGCAAGATGTGCAAGGACAATAAGAATAATAACAATTGTAATAATTAAAAAAAAGAGAGATATAAGATACTTATCTTTTAAGAACATGTCAGCTCCATCTTGATCTTTAGCTTTCTTGCAAATCAACCTTGTCTACATGATGCCATTCCTTCTTTGCAAGAGCTAGGGTTTCTTCTTTCAATGAAAGCAATCAATCTCAAGGTTTTTTCCATAAACCCTAGTTTTTTTAGGGTTTACAAACCTTAGATATTCAAATGTCTAATCCCAATTTCCTTGATGATGATTGTTGATCATTCCAAATTCGATTACCAAACTCATTATAGTAGCAATTTCATATTAATAGATTCAAATGTCTAGGTCTGAGCATAGCATCGATATATCAATTGGCCAATTATATTTGATCATTTATCCTTCCAATTTAAGTATCCTAAACACATCAAGTTCAATACCAAGAGGATTTTGATCTTCAAATTTGAAGATGGGTTCGAGACATAAACCTGTAGGCTTACAAAATATTTGATTCTTACATAGTAGTACATTAACTAAGAATCTTTGTCATCAATATCCATGGTCACAATAGACCAGGTAGCTCGGCTTCTTCAAATTATTGTAGCAATGAATTTCATCAAGGAACATCTCAGTATTTAAATACGTAAATCATACATGGCATCAATATTCTTAATGATAGGCAACATCAGCTCTGCAAGATCTTTTAATCTTCTTCCTTAAAGAGGAACTTGACCTCTTTTCTACTGTAATCAAATTTCTTCATCAAAAAATGTGTTATGATAGTGATTTCCTCTTGATCATCCAACAATCATAGAATATATATCATTTTTCAAATATCCTTCTTTGTAGCTCGAATTGTAGTATTGTTATTTCTTCTTGTTGTATCAATACAACTTTCATGCCACAACATTTCCTTGAGGACTTATTCACGGAGGGACTTAATTCTTGTCTCCTTCAAAGGTTTCTACTGTTAGGTTCCTATACCAATAGGTTTCATCTTTCATGATTGACAGTGGAAGGGCTAAATATGTTCATCATTGCAGGCTGCAAAGGTTCCATATTTTGTGTACATACTACAAAAAACTAAAAAATGAAAAGAGGGTATGCCTTAAAAGAATAATCAAAGGGCAAGAAAATCAAGAGGTCAAGAGAAAAGTGAAAATGAACCCCAGACTAAAGACCAGGAAAGTGGCCAGTCAAAATGCCACTACTAAGCTCATTTGGCAGTATCATGTTATCCAAGTACTACTGCTAATCACACTTGATGGATGGCCCAACAATCTAAACTGGACCATGCCATGGTTAAATTGCTTGTTGCAGAATAGAGAATGTTCCCTGACCAAACAGCTCAAGCTTGGCAGATGACTAGCTAGGTAGAGAAATAAAGGTACCCAACTGCTTAATCTGGGGCCTTGGAAGAAATAAGGGTAGATATTAGATAGGAGGGCAGTCAAAAGAAAAGAGGAAGATCAGGGTCTGCTAATTCAAGTGCACCACTTTAATGAAGAAAAAATGTTAGGATTACTAGGATGGGTAAGTAGTGAAAGGTTGCAGAAATGGAGAGCCATCACCGGTTGGCCAACTAAGTGCAAAAACTTATGCCACTCAGGGTGTGGGCATCAAAGAAAAAGAATGGAGGACAAGCACTGGAAGCATGTCTAACTTCCCCAGTTCCCCCAAAAGTCATTTCTTACTAACACTCCCAAGGGCCTTGAGATCTGCTCAGGTCTCCAGTTCTACTCCATTACATCACAAACCACTTGGTCAAACCATGGAGTTCAAGCATGAAAAGAAGCCACATTTCTTGTGT
>APFE031481180.1:14280-33177 GCA_000404065.3 Pinus taeda | reverse complement strand
GGGTGGTGGAGGTGGAGGAGTGGGTGGAGGTTGAGTTGGTGGAGGTGGAGGTGTAGGAAGAGGAGGTGGTGGAGGTTGAGTTGGTGGAGGTGGAGGTGTAGGAAGAGGAGGTGGTGGAGGAGATTGCGAAGGAGGAGGCAGAGGAGGGGGTGGTGGTGGACGAGGTGGAGGTGAAGGTGAAGGAGGAGGGGGTAGAGGTGATGGTGGAGGTGTAGATGGAGGTGGAGGAAGTGGGGTAAGGGGTTTGAGGTTGAGTTGGATGAGGTGGTGGGGGGGTTTGGAGGTTGAGGCGGTGGAGGATGTGAAGGTTGAGGTGGTGGTGGAGGAGGAGGTGCTGGTGGAGGAGGTGGAGATGGAGATGGAGGAGGAGCTGGAGGAGTAGGACGAGGATGAGGAAGTGGAGGAGGTGGAGAATAATGTCATCCTAGACATAGTTAATATGTGTAGTAATGCACAACAACCTTTCTATTAAAGTTAACAAGGGTTACATTTAGTTGCAAAATAAAAATACTAGGGGAGTGTGGAGGTGGTGCAGGAGGAGGAGGAGGTGGATGGCAAGGTGGGGGTTGAGGTGGAGGTGGTGGGGGATGGCATGGAGGTTGAGTTTATGGAGGGGTTCGAGAAGGTGGAGGTGGTGATGGAGGAGGAGGTGGAGATGTATGTGGAGGTGGAGGAGTAGGAGGAGGTTTCGGAGGTGGAGGTGGTCGAGGAGGATGTGGAGGTGGAGGTGGAGGTGGAGGTGAAGGTGGAGGAGGAAGAGGCGGAGGCAGAGGTGGAGGCAAAGGATGAGGCTGAGGCAAAGGTGGTGAAGGAGGTGGAGGTGGTTGAAGAGTAGGTGGTGGAGCAGGAGGAGGAGGTGGTGGAGGAGAAGGTGGACAGGGTGATGGAGGAGGAGGTGGAGGAGTAGGAGGAGGAGGAGTTGGTGGAGGCGGTGGGGGATGAAGTGGACGTTTAGGTTGTGGAGAAGATGGAGGTGGAGGTGGGGTTGGTGATGGAGGAGGAGCTGGTGGAGGAGGTAGATATGGAGATGTAGTTGGAGGTGGAGAAGTAGGAGGGGGTGGTGAAGGTGGGGGTAATCGAGGAGGAAATGGAGGTGGAGGTGGAGGTGGAGGAGGAGAAGGAGGTGGAGGCAAAGGCAGTGGAGGAGGCAGAGGTGGTGGAGGAGGTGGAGGTGGAGGAAGAGTAGGTTGTGGAAGAGTAGGTGGCAGAGGAGGAGGAGAAGGAGGAAGTGGGGGAGGAGGAGGAGGCAAAAATGAAGGTGCTAGAGGTGGAGGAGGAGAAGGCAAAGGTAGAGTTGGTGGAATAATAGGTGGTAGAGGAGGATGTCGAGGAGGAGAAGGAGGAGGAGGGGGTGGAGTTCAAGGTTGAGGAGGTGGAGGAGGAGGGGGTGGAGGAGAAGGAGGAGGAGGAGATGGAGGTGGTGGAGATATGAAAGTTAATTTAAGATTCATTTCTTGAATATAAATATTATACTATCAATATCTCCACTACTGTTGGAAACAAAAGCTAGAGTCTCATGAATCCAGAACATATCTCTTCATATACCTAATATCCTACTATTGAATGATAAGTAATTCATTTAGGAAGCTTTCCTCTATGCAAAAATATAGTCATTCAAGTACATGAAATTTCCTTAATGTTTAGATCTCATATCTTGGCCAAGAATTTGAAGCATTTTTCAAGTTTAAAATTTTGGTTTTATTTTGTTTATAAAATATGTTAGTCCCTTAAACACTTGTAGTTCTCATTTTATTATTTAATGAGACATTTGTTTGGGAATGACCCGTTCCATCTAATTATCATTGATTTAAAAAGTGTTGGGTTAAAGTTAACATAGTTTCTTGAATAAAAGGCCTTATGTTCTTCTTTTTTATATTTACTTGAGGAACATAGGATATTAGGAATCATATATGGCTTTGTTTATTTTTTGGGTATTCCACATATTTTACGTAATTATTATTACTTATTTATATATCTAATCATTTAAGGAAAAATATTCAATTTCAAGTTCAGTTCCTTCCATGATCGAAGCTTCTTCACCTTTTAGATAATCCACTATTTATCTTGTATTTTATTTCAAAATATTAATTAGGAAAGGGAAATATGTTCTACTTGGTTATTTGCATGAAACAATGACATTTTCTCTCGCTTCCTATGTGGTCATTATACGGGATCTATTGTCATGGGAACAACATTCCTTTAATGAAATTATACTTTTGAGCAAAAGGCTAAAGTTTAAATTTTTTTTGTTTATTTTGTTTAAAAAAATTGTTAGTTGCTTGAACACGTATAGTTCTCCTTTTATTGTTTAATGAGCCATTTGTTTGGGAATGACTGGCTTCATCTAATTATCATTGATTTAAAAAGTGTTGGGTTAAAGTTAACGTTGTTATTGAATAAGAAGCCTCATGTTTTTTTGTTTTTTGTTTTTTGTTTTTTTTTTTTTTTACGTTTACATGAGAAACACAGAATATTAGGAATCATATATTGCCTTGTTTATTCTTTGCGTATTCCACATATTTTGCAAAATTATTATTACTTTTTTATATATCTAATATATCTAATCGTTTAATGAAAAAAAATAATTTCTAGTTCACTTTCTGGCATGACCAAAGCTTCTTCGCTTTTTAGATAATCCAATATTTATCTTGCATTTTATTTTAAAATAGTTATCAAGAAAGGGAAATATGTTCTACTTGGTTATTTGTATGGAAAAATGACCTATGCTCCAGCTTCCTATGTGTTCGTTGTAGGGGATCTATTGTCATGAGAGAAACATTCCTTTAATGAAATTATACTTTTGAGGGAAAGGTTAAAGGAGAAATACATGGAATTAGTGGAGGTTGATAGATTGTTTAATGTAATATGATTTTTGAAGTTGAAATCGCTTGATTATTTTGTAACATGTTATACTAAGTAATGAACATTTTTCTTTGCGAGCTATATTTTTGAACTCGAAAATTGTGGATTTATAGTGAGTTTGTCTTAATAGATTTTTTTATCATATAGGAAATTAGCCTTTAATTACATATTTTATCATTTAGCCAATCTTATTGCGCATTTTCTGTAATTTCAAAAAATTGTGTATTGATGAAAAATTATTACAGTTTTGACTAAAGAAGAAAACAATATAGTTACACACCAATGAGTTGATAAACTTATAGATGGTGATGAACGACCAAATCCTAAAGATGTTGGCTTTTTTCAAGGGGAGTAATTGGATAATTATTTTTCTATTAGAAAACTAATGCACAAGAAGGAAAAAATAACTTGATGTAAGGACTCATTGAGTGATTCACCTATAATTTACAATATTTTATAATTAAGTGAATGATTCACTAATATTTTACAAGATTTTTCAATACATTGAAAGATTCACCAAAATTTTACAATATTTTATATTTTAGTAAAATATTCCAAAAAAATTGATATATACTTGTTGTAGTGTAGTAGACAATGACTATTGGTTACTAGTACAAATCAAAACAAAAAATCACACGAATGTAAGGAACATACGAATAGAAGAAGAGAAGCTATGTAGAAGAGAACCAAAAAAGTGTTACATTATATTATATTCTCTTCATAAGCCAATCACAATAGATACAATGATGCATACATTTCCATATATATACTATGTCAAGATGGTCACAATAATTTAATTGTGAAAAGAAATTTAACCTATCTAACTTAGATTGTTAACTCAACTAGAGAGTTGATGGACTTTATGATATCAATTCTACAATTGTTTGGGATGGTCAACAAAGTCGACTAGCCCCTCCAACATCTCCCCCGCCCTTAATTCCTTATTTGTGACAAAGAAGGGAAGATTTGGAGTCTTACAAAAATTTTACAAAATTTTGATACATCATAAATTAGAAAATGTAAATGCTTAGAATGAAATGAAAGTTATTCCAGAAGGGTGGTTGGCTAATTAGCAGATCTAGTTTTGTGGTCAATTAGAACTTGTTTAATTACATCTACAGGATTTAAAATGTGAATTCATCTTCTTTTCCCTTCCCTCGGCAACAAATTGGAACATTCAACTTCATTTCATGAGTATCATATTGTTTTTCTGAAGAGAGACCACATCCTAAAAGCTTGGCTCAAAGAAATTGAATTTATGTTGTCAGATAGATGACCAAGATGATTGTACTATTATATGTATTGGTGTTGTAGTCACAGGGAATGTTGTTTGAGAGGTAGTTGGTGTAAGTACTTGAATATAATTATCATATAGACCATTGTCGTACAACTATACTTTCATAGGTATCAAACATTTTTAAGTATTTCAAATATTATAGCTTATCGGCTAGTGATATGTGCACTAACAATTATTGATCAACTAGTAATTGGTGTTCCATTTGTTGCACTTTATTAACAATTCCATGCAAATAATCAATAACATTGGCAGATTCTCATCAGTAGATTTTGCTTGAGGTTAAGTTACCTATTGGGAGCACAATTCTCAAATTAGAAATTATTGAGTTTATATATGATTACATGTGGATGAAAGTTATATTGGGAAAATATTAAAAATATTTGGCTCTGTAATATAATGTTTTTCTCACTCTTCCTTTTCTCAGGAAAATTCTTTGTGAGCCTTTCGAATTATGGTGGATATATTTTTATTCCATTGAACTATCACTTTTATCTTGAACTTTGTTGACATGAGTAGTTAGTTACTCACTCTAGTCGACCAACTGTTGTACGAACTATTGGATTGCAATAAGTGGATCATCAATTCTACTTCGATTGTTGGTGTTAAGTTTTTCTATTTCTTGGATCTATCATTCTATCTAAATATCCCTTTTTTCTTGTTTTCTCTGCTAAATCTTTCTACTCTCCAACATCCTTCTTCTGAAAAATTTCATGGTTTTTCTCATGTAATTTTCTAGCGCTTCAAATATTTTTTTTATCTCAAGCATGCCTTAGGTCAGGTTATGGGCCTCTAAATTAGACATAAATTAAGGCCCATATGACCATCCTTCAACACATTAGACCTCTCTTTTAACTTGAATATGTTCATTAGGAAGGTTTATGGATAATTTCATATTTGTGCCTAATATTATTTATTTTTGTGCAATAATCTAGGGGTTGATTTTTTTTAGCCTTCTTGTGGAGAGAACTCATATTTTTGGAGCTCCACTATTATTTCTTGCATGGAAGTAATTGTATTTATTTAAATAATGAAGATTGATAGCATGTTTAGCTTTTGAATCTTCTTATCCTCCATGGGACTCTGAGTTTCCTTGGGCTTGGCCATCCTAGCAGCCTTAGAGCCTTTTTAATCATTTACTTTTCTTCCTTTCACTTATTAATCACATGTATCTTTTGTTCTTTTTTTTTCTATTCCTGCATTTAGTATTGATGATTTCTTGTTGTAGGATTGGGTTAGATGTTTGAAGTAATTTATTTTTCAGGATCAAAAGAATCATTTCATCCTTGTAACATCTTTGTAAGGTCATAGTAATCATTGAATTGCTTGAATTAGTTATCTTATTCCCAAATTTAAATTTCTGGAAGACCTTTGTGCCAAATAACAATAAAGTTCTACTATTTTTTAGAGCATGCTAATGAGTCTCAATCAATTTGATTCAACTTGCATAAGATCATAAAAATATTCTAGCTAATAACAAAAATTACCCCATTACATTTTCACTTGATTAGGTTAGGCATTTGATATATTTACTAGCTCATTAGTTCTCGAATTTCTAAATTTTAGACTAGTAATTTTCTGTTATTTTTTCCTATGGCTTAAGAGACGTCTATTTGAGGGATTCCACTTGGAATTGGGATCTAAAACATCCTAGTAAATAAAAGAAAAATACCCATACAATTCTAATTTGATTTTCTTGGTCATTGAGTGAATTATAGTCTCCTATAATAAATCTCTTGTAGGAACAACAATATCTCCTATAACAAACCTCCAATAATTATATACTTACCCAGATATGCTCAAGAAGATTGGTTATTCTCCCTTAGGGTTGAATCAAGAACCCTAGACTCTAAGTCAATGATCAGGGAAGACTAAATACCACTTAGGACTTTCCTCTTTACCCATGCAATACATTTCATCGATTTGGGCTAATTAACAAATTTATGAAATACAGAATACAATGATGACTTTCATATCCAATGAAATCCATTAATGGACCTAAACTCTTTGAAATGTAATGATTTAAATTTACTTTGGTGTGCCCTAACTAGATGTCAAGAAGCATAGGTCTTCAATAGAAGAGGACCAACAATGTATTGGAAAGAAAAGTATGTGTATCTTCTTATTGATGTTGATTTCATAGTTGATGTAGATGTCCAAGTTGCAAAGTTTGGTATTGGACACATGTGGACTATTGGATGGTAGCGTGAGATTGGACCAAGTTGGCCCTAAAGGTATCACCATTGAAGGACTATGGTGTCTTCTAAATGAGGCATATATTAAAGGTGATTAAGGTTCGACCAACTGGGAAGAGAATTTCTACAACCCAAGTTCATTGTGGGAGGAGGATGTGTTACCGTGATAGGAAGATTGCCTCTTGCCCTATGTTTGTCTTCATTGGAGCAGTGCAAGAGGAAAATAGTGGGAAGAAGTTCCTAAGCAGCTGAGGAGCAACAACAGTTAAGAAGCCTAAAAAATGCCTTTTTCTTGAAGGATTACGTAGCATCTAGTGAGCATGAAGTCCATATGTGTT
This sequence comes from Pinus taeda, assembly GCA_000404065.3. Lineage (NCBI taxonomy): Eukaryota > Viridiplantae > Streptophyta > Pinopsida > Pinales > Pinaceae > Pinus > Pinus taeda. Next base: position 26,488 of record APFE031481180.1, on the reverse strand, counting down.
GGTTGTATATGGTCTTATGATTAACTAGATGGAAGATTGGAGAAACGAGTTCAATGGCCTAAAAGAGTTGGTTTATTTATACAGGATCGACCCTAGAATGGAAGCAAAGGACCCATATTGTATTCATGACATGAAAAAGTAATTTTGATTGAGTTCCATATCATCTAGATTATCAATGTATCTTTTCCTTGTATTGATGTACTAGTGTATGTATGATGGATATTATCGCTAGTAAGAGAGCCCCGACCTGTGTTATAAGTTGATAATACAACAAAGTTGGGTTGTAAAAATTATAAAAATTTGTCTATATTTTATGCACTAATAGGTTTATTGTTGTATATCATTTCAGCGTGCATGGTAGTTTTTTATGATACTTGGATTGGCAGCGTCAACGATTGTAAGATTCTATCCTAGACTCTAGTAACATGGAAAACCAACAAAGTTCAAATTTAAAAACTTTAGTTATTTCAAGGGAAAATTGAATGTCCAATGAGGGAGGAAACATTTTTATTTGTTACATTATCATATATATATTGATATCTGAATTATCACGACAATTTTCAAATCATAGTACCTAGACATTCATCTTGACTTTACAATAATTTCAAACAATGATGTGAAATAATTACTTTCTAGAAAAATATTACAACAATAAAAAATTTTAAAAAGTGTTTAATATAAAGAAAATATATATAATGATTGAGAAATAATATCTGGCCACTAGATAATATTCATTCCTGCCTTCAATGTGCCCATTCTTTCTACAATGTTTACGAGATGTTTCGTATTAAATTCTCCATGGTTGTTTCCTAAAAAAGTAAAATGGACAAGAATCATACTCCAGTAATAAATAGAAAATTTTTATGGAAGACACAAATTAATTATGATTTTTAAATACAAATTTAATTATGAGTTTTGAGATGTTCATGATTTTTTTTTTTTGCCTTGGCTATGTGAAATATATCAGGTGAGTGTTTTGATGTTCATTTGAGTTTGCTAGCCATTTCGTTTATATGGCTACACTAATTCCTATATTCTTCTATATCAAGGAGGACCCCTTCATTGTAAAGATTCACACATACGGAATTTTCCACTTGCCCTTTTTAGAACTTATTTAAAACGGTTTTGCAAATTTGTCAAGGCACTTACTCTAAATACATATTGATTTTAAATAAAACCTTTCAACACCCTACTACAAACATCCCAAAAAGAAAAATTAATTAACACTGAATTATAAACTGGAAATAAATAAATAAATAAAAACAAAACATAAATGAAAGTCCTATTGGCAAGATGTGCATTTAATATTTCATGGCAACAAAAGCATCAGTGATGGAAAAAAATGAACCTCACAACAAAAGAATCGGGACGGAAAAATCGTGGACGAAAAAAGCATGAACCTGGCAGCAAAAACATTTACGTGACATCATTTTTCAAAAATAGAAAGCACGAGAATAGAAATTTAAAAAAAGTGAAAGCATCAACCCATCATTTTCCAAAAAGGAGAAAAGCGAGAATTGAAATTTAAAAAAACCAAAAAATAATGACTCTCAATTCAGAAATGGACGGGAGAATTCGGATGATGGCAGCTCAAGCATTTCGTGCTCTCCAATCTCGCATGGACTCTCGAGGCCTTTCATACGATGGTCATGATTTTTGCAGACTATGAGCCCAACTAGCACTGCAACATAGAGAAACCCTTTGACGATTTCCTTTCCATGAAGCGTGGGTTCGAATCCTGCAGTTCCATGGGATCTGTGTGTTCCATAGATCGAGCGTCATGGAGCTGGGATGGAGGGAGTGAAGTTTTGACGGTTTCAGAAATATAAAGTTGGCGTTCTGCAGTCTGCGTTTTTCATCAGGTGTTTGATTGGTAATTTTGATAATTTCACCTCTGAAGCTTTATATGCACTTTGCTGCTGCTAGATCATTAAGAATTTCAAGTAATTGTTAAGAATTTGCCTGGTTACAGTTATTGGATCTTGATGTTTATTTACTGATACAGGTTATGGGATATTTGGATAATTCCCTGATTCTTCGTTGGGACGGAAGGGAGTGCTGAGGTTGGTCTATATTTGCGACGCCATCCTCGGTTACTTGACGGCCTTCTCGCCCAATTTCTGGGTTTATTCGATTCTCCGTTTATTGAGGGGAATTAGCATTGGCGGCGTTGGGCTGTCGTCCTTCATTTTGGTAACTGAACCCATTGGGCCGTCTAAGAGAGGACGATTTGGCATGTCGATTTTGTACTTCTTTTCCCTCAGCATAGCTCTGCTTCAGCTTTCTCCTACTTTTCTGGCAGCTGGAGATATCTGTACATAGTCGCTTCGATTCCTTCAGCCTTGTATTGCCTTTTCGTTCTGCCATTTGTATCAGAGTCCCCGCGATGGTATCTCGTCAAGGGCAGCCTGGAAGATGCCATGAAAGTCATGAGATCGATGGCGGCCAAGAACGGGAAATCTCTACCAGCGGGAGTTTCGTTGGCATTGGACGGGTACAAGCACGATCCAGCAGAGCCCGAGGAACCATCGGGAAGCCCGGTGGACGTATTCAAGTCGCCCGTGACGCGGACTAGGATGGTTTTAATGGTGTTCATATGGTTGGTCTGTGGTGTGGGGTACTATGGATTAAGCCTGAACGTGGTAAATCTGAGTACTAATTTATATGTGAGAGTTTTCCTCAACGCAATCAAAGAAATACTCGCCTACGCCCTCACGGCGGCCATGCTCGACAAATTCGGAAGAAGGGCGATGCTCATCTCCACCACGCTGTTGAGCAGATTGGCTTGTCTGTTGGGAAGCCTGACATCGACGGTACTCAACGTTCAGGGTTTGAATCCCGATCCAACGTTGTTCATGCCCAATTGGGTTGCGAGGCACGTGGGATTCTTCATTGGGGTGCAGTTAGTGAGTGGAGTCGTCGAAATATTCGGTATGGCGGGGGTGTATAACTTGATATTGATACACACATGCAAGCTGTTTCCGACAGTAGTACGGAATACAGCTCTAGGTTTAATTCAATTCTATTTAATTTCATTTCAGTGTTTATTATGTTCATCTTTGCTTTAGTGCAAGAGATAATTCCATTTCATAACCTTGTGTTTTTGTTGGGTGCATTGTAAAAATGAAGGGTTGGTGTTGCAACGAAATGAATGAAAGAAGAAAAGAAGTGGTTGTTGTTCAAAGTCCAGTGTATCTAGCTAAAGAAACAAAATTGAATCAAATCCCAATTCCTGATATTTGTATCGGTATCTATTTCCTTTTGATTAGTTTAAATTGGGTGCTTTAGCCATTTTTATTTTGAATTTAAAAGTCTGCTTCCTCCTCAATAAATCCTATTTTTTCTTCATTGCTTCAATCGACCATTGTACGCATGTCTCACACTCTAGCTTGAACAATTTATCCTCTCCCCTAGGAATTCAAGCATCACTCACTCTGTATTATTTGGATTTGCTTAGTTTGTAATTTTCCTATATAACACTTCTTCTTCTTTATTAGTTTATCCCATTATTGTGTCTTGTGTTCTTTGTTCCTTTACCTTGTGGTTTGGTTGTTGTTCTTTTCCCTTTTGGTATAACTGGTTAGTTGTGTATTGTTTTAAGCATCAGCCATGGATTTAAGGCTCTATTTTCCTCAATAATTTTACCCTTGTGCCAAGTGCACAAGGCATGGATTTAAGGCTCCATTTCCCCAATAATTGTACCCTTGTGCCAAGTGTATTAGACATGGATTTAAGGCTTTCTTTCCTATTCAATAATTTTATGAGCCATGGATTTAAGCCTCTGTTTCCTCCTCAGATCTATCCACCATACCACTTCTATTAAATTGAATGAATTTTTCATTTAATGCTTTGTTTCCTCTTTAATAATGTTACTCGTTATGAATTTAATGCTTTTTTCCCTCCATTACGAGCCATGGATGTGTCCACCATACCAATGAATTTTTCATTTAATGCTCTGTTCCCCCTCCATAATTTTAACCATATCATTTCTATCCACCTATGTAAGCATGTCTCTAGATTCAGATTCAGGTTAACTACACGTCTTTGTCTATTGTTTTATGCATCCATCAATTTAATCCAAGGTTTTTAACATGTCAATTAAACCCACTAATAAATTTATTGGCTACTCAAACTCATTAATGGAACCAACTTCCTGCTTCTATGAGTTACTCTTTTTTTCTTATCATCACTGGTTTATTCAACTTTTACATCAATAATAATCCAATCCAGCTCAGCTTTTTTATAGCCCTCTTTAGCTTCAATCCCCCGGAATCAGTTACATTACAACCTTCCCCTTCTTTGGGGATTCAACGCCCCCTATCAAGTCTGGTCTAGTATTAGCTAGTCCCTCTATCATTCCTATTGTTTTTTTTGAGGATAGTTTCACGCACATAAATTGAAATGGCCCTCTACATATATCATTTTATATTTTTCACAACATCTGTTGTTTTATATTTTTCACACAGAAAATCTCTCATATGTTTTAAAATTCAAATTAATTATATCATTACATATAATCGTAATTCATAATATATATTTTTATTTAAATTATATTTATTATTTTTTGGATTATTTCATTAATAACAATATTTGTTTATTTATTTATGATGTGTATATTATTGCATGGTTGTTTCTAGGAATGACCCATAAATCACTGTTATACATATACATTTATGAAAAGTGGGAAGGAATGTAAGTTTATTTTCGTATATGTGATATAAATTATTATTACTTTTAGATAAAAAGGAATTGATAATTTTGTTTTCATTATCTATATATGCGATATAAATTATTACGCCGTAAGGCGTTTCCCTCTGAAATCAACTCCCCTCTCTGCCTACCTGTCATCTTGTAAGCCACACGATTATATGTTAGACGATTGCAACAATTTCAGCCGTTGATTAAAGGGATTTCCCAAACGGTTTGGGTGTTTCATTTCGTTTCGCGGATTTGCGGCTTCTGGAAGGGTTATCTTTTACAGGACAATTACCACAGAAGCTCGGCAGTCCGTGTAAATTCAACATGCTGGAAGTGTTGGAAAATCGGCTCAATGGAACCCCACCTTCTGTATTTGATTTACTTGATCTTGCTACTCCACCCCTCTTTAAGATGATGGTGGTCACTAAATGAATGTCATAAGAATATAGGGTTTAATCATCTGCATAGATCTACCATTGTAGATTAAGCTTTGCAGATCTGTAGGGTAACCTAGCTTGTTCATGATGATCTGCTTCAGATGAGAAACCATATCATATTTTTTTACTCAATTTTTTTTTGTTTTTCCAGCCAGGGGTTTTATAAAAATTTGAACATTGTTCTATTCTTTCATCTTTCCCTGCTCTGAGGGATCATCAAATGGTGGATCTTTCCCCTGTATCAGATTTTGTATTATGGATCTGATGAGAGAGGGTCGATCCACAGGACAGGGATCTATTATGTGATATCTGTAGAAAAAGATCTTTTGATCTGGTCTGGTCTTCGTATGTAAAGGCACATCTATGATAGCTGGTCGTTGCTTCATGGAACCTGACTGTTTTACCGATGATACTTGCGCAAATGAGCTAGAGTCGTCGTTGATCTGCGACTGCATAGGTGTCTTATGCATCTGTCGTCTCCATATTTCCTTGTAATTTGAGGATGGATCTAATGGTTCAAGTTTTTATAGTCTTTGATTAATACTGAATCCGCCTTGATTGTGGTTTTTCGCACTCCAGAGGCAGGGACATGCCAGGTCTGGCATAGAGGGAAGTGGTATCCTTAGTTCTACTCATGTCTGCCTTTGAGTAGTGAGATTTGGGTCAGTGGTCAGTACAGCTGATCTTTGAATCGATACACCCCTCCACCCATGAGATCTGGGAAGAGTTGTCCAAAGATTTAATAAACAGAGGGTCTACAAAGTTTGGGTGGGAGATCCCATCGATCTTGATCACAGATTCCATGATCCATTCATACCCACAGTGGAAAGGAGAACCGAGCATCGGTGGAGGATATTTGTCCTTATCCAGAGTAGGATAGACGACAGTGAAATCCATTATGTTGAAAAATAAACAGAGGATTCAGATCGATTGTAGAGAATTGAGAGAAATAGAACACCACACTGGCCTAGCCTTTGTGTACTGTCCAAAATACGCTGAAGCAAAAACAACCAAAAGCTTATTGGTAGAGAGTAGCAAAGCCCTTGTGTTCTTGATTCCCTGAAAAATGTCTTGTGTGCTAAAAACTTTAATGGAGATGATACACTAGCGGCTTGCTTGACTTCATCTTATTCTCGGGATGAATCCAGAAAACTGAAATTGGTTGCCAGTCTAATTGCAGGTGCAGCGATGTTAATATCCGCCATTGGACTGATACTTTTCCGGCAGTCCCTTCAATACCAGGCAGATTCACTGGAGAAAAAGGAAAATCCATCATGGAGACTTATAGCTTTTCATAACTTGAGCTTCGATGTGGAAGATATTTCCAGGGTTTTTTTACTGAAAGGAGATGAAAATGTGATTGGGAACGGAGCATCCGGTAAGCTTTATCGCGTTGACTTACCCAACAATGAAACTGTAACAGTGAAGCATCTGTGGACATCCACCAAAATGGATATGGACGATATCTACATGGACAAAAATAAGAAGAATTCCTACAATTCCTACAATAACAAAAATGAGAACATTTACAGAGACCATGACCATCGATTGGCAAAGGCAGAAGTTAAAACATTGGGGACCATTCACCACAAAAACATTGTGAAGCTCTATTGTTATCTGTCCAACAGTCATTCAAATCTGCTGGTGTATGAATACATGCCCAATGGGAACCTGTTTGAAGCTTTGCATAGCCATAATGATCTGGATTGGCCATCACGCCACAATATTGCATTAGGGGCAACTCATGGATTGGCTTATCTTCATCATGATTGCTCCCCTGCAATTATTCACAGAGATGTCAAGTCTACCAATATCTTGCTGGATCAATTTTATGAGGCCAAGATTGCTGATTTTAGTGTTGCAAAAGTTCTTCAAGCTTGCAACAGAGGAGGGGATTCAACCACCGTTTTTGCAGGCACTCACAGTTACATCGCTCCTGGTAAGTTTCTTTACCATTTTTTCTGCCACATGTGTTCCATTTTCTCTCCGATGTTTACACACACAACTTTTTTCCCTCCAAAGGTGTGTTTTTACGTTTTGCAGTCCTTGATCTCTAAATTCATTAGCATGCATTGCGTTGACATCTTCTGCAAACTTATGAAGCCTGAATGGTGCCATGTTTATATACTTTTCAGAATATGCATACTCCTTGAAGGTTACCGAAAAGAACGATGTTTACAGTGTTGGTGTGGTTCTGCTGGAGCTCATAACTGGTAGGGGGCCCATTGAAACAGAATTTGGGGAGAAAAAGAATATTGTTTCTTGGACTTCAGGCAAAATCCTTAAGAGCGAAGATTTAATCGCTGTTCTCGACTCAAAAATTTCCATGTCATTTAAGGATCAAATGATCCAGGTCTTGAAAATTGTAGTGTCTTGCACACATAAAGTGCCAGCTTTGCGGCCTTCCATGAGAGAAGTTGTGCAAATGTTGCTGGATGAAGATCCTTGTAAGTTGCAAGTGAAATTCAACTCCTAAAGTGGTTATTGATAGACCTGTTCAGTTGTAAGGCCAATATCAAGTAACAAGAGCAGATTGTTGCTGATGAGAAGTGCATTTCATACATTAACTACTATCAGTCTTCTTCTTTCTTCCTTAGTTGTGCTTATGCATCTTTTCACTTTAACAAAATGAAAACACTCGTGTGTCTACCTCTATGGGTAATACTCCTATAACTTCATGTTCCAGCAAAATTTGGTCACTTTCTGTAACTTCATGGAGGTAAAAAGAGCAACAAAATGTGATAGTTGCAACTTCTATGTATATATCTGTGTGGGATTCTTGATGGAGGATCTTCATTTTTTAATTGGACGTGATTACAAGATGATATCCTTTATGTTTGTTTACACCTGTTTAACAGGCTATCTGTCAGCTTTGAAATGGAAGAAATTGTTCAGTCCACTTAGATTAGCTTGACACAGTTAACACTATTCGATCCTGTTACTGGTATTTGTTCATTCCTTCATGATTTTTGTTTCTCCAGGGGGTAGATTTTTGTTGAGAATTGGTCAGAAACAGAGAGTTGGTGCAAACATGGTAAAATTTGATTCTGGTAAAGGTGATACTGAGAGTGACAGGTTTGTTAGTTTATGAAATAGAACATAGCCTTGCAATTGTATTTACAACTCGCAAAGTAGTTTTAGTGGAAAAATCTGCCATCTGTTCATCTCTAACTGCGAAATCTATACGTTGAGGCGGGTGGGTGGAAAACTCAATACCTCGCTTTTATCAAGTACCCAAGAAAATTCATTTTGCACCCCAGAGAGGAAGGTTAGGAGAAGCAACACATAATGGGAAGCAGAGCAAGGAAGTATGGCTACTCAAGAGATGTCTATGGATGATTCTCCATCTTATGGGAGCTTCAGAACTCTGATGAAAGAGGTATTCTACTTTTAATCCCAACATCAAACTTGTTAAGCTTTTCCTTTGTTTTTTCTACCTTTGTTAAGCTTTTCCTTTGTTTTTTCTACCTTTGTTTTCTTGCTTATCAATTGCCATTGAATATCAAGTAAAAGTGGAATTTGGTTTCTTCATTTCGAGGTTGGTAAAATAGTTGTTGAGGAGCAGGGGAATTTGGTTTCTTCCATCCTACCAATCTTCCTTATATATCTTGTTAGACTTTTTCAGTGTTGTACGAGCCATTTGATGTACAGATGTTGTTCATGTGCTTATTTCAGTCTCAATTCTCTTTTCACTGCACCTTGTTGCCTTTGCATTTCAAGTAAAAATGGAATTTGGTTTCTTCATTGCAAGGTTGGTAAAATAGTTCTCTAGCAGCTGGGGATGCTTCTCTTCCATTCTACCAATCTTTCTTATATATCTTATCAGATTTTTCAGTGTTGTATGAGCAATTTTATATAAAGATGTTGTTCATGTTCTTATTTCAGTGTCAAATCTCTTTTCACTGCACCTTGTTTCCATTTTATTTCTAGGATATCTATTCTTCACTTAGAAATTTTCTTCTGGGCAGTCCTCAATTCATTCCATAAATATGTAAAAACAAACTAGCATGTAGGAAATATTTGAATGAGTTATAGATAGTGATCCAATTTCATACTTGTCTGATTGTGTATCTCCAAAATTTGGTTTCAGGGATACCTTTTTATGAGTTGTTTGTCTACAATGCAGGGTGCAAGTGAAGAGCATATGAAAGTGACACCTGTAAGAAGATCAAACCGACTTCATAACCAAAAGAAGTCTCCATTATCAGCTGTACAAATGACCTCTAAATGAAGATCCTGCATCATGTTCTTCCTTAGAGCTACTTGATTTGAGCACAGGGAAAAGCACGAACGACATAAAGAATTTTTTCTCCAAATGACTTTCGCCTTTACATGATTATTTCTCTCAAAAAGTTAAGGCTTCATTTTATTTTTCATGAAAACATGCAGGTAAATGGTGAGCGTGTTCCCTTGGTGGATTGATAGTTGGCCGTCTTCAAGCTCATACTGTTGCTTAGCTACCATGGTATTGATCCAGTAAGTCTGTTGATGTTCAGCACCAACCTACTTCGATTCTGTTACTTACCTAATTCTAGAGGCAAGGACCCAGATAAGTTAGCAAATGGAATATGTAAAGCCTCCATCTTTGACAAGTTACTGAGCTACCACAGATTCCCGCTTGCGTAAGAATTGTGCCTGGTCATCATATCCCTAAGCTCTGCTGGGATTGAAGGAGGAGTACAATTGCAAAAGATAATATTGCAAATTCATTTCAATGAGATTGCGTGCCCTATGAAATTAGACAAAAATGGAGACTTGATGGGATTTACTTTTGAGATTATCAATGGAGCTAGTACACACATCCACAATAGTGGTTACTGGTCAAACCGAACCAGCTTATCGGTCACCCCTCCAGAAATTACAGCCACCATCAGTGACTATCAATATCATATAAAGCCAAAATTGGCTGATATTATATGGCCCGGTGAAAGTGAAACTACGGCGCGGGATTGGCCCCGTGGAAAGGAACTTGCTATTGGTTTGCCTAGAAAGACAAGCTACTAAGAATTTGTAAAAGTGAATGGTAGCAACCCGATGAAAGGATTTTGTGTTGATGCGTTTATTATTGTAGTGAAATTGCTGCCCTATTTTTAGTACACATTTAAACCTTGTGGAACAGGGAATTCTGCACCCAATCACGATGTTTTTAACGTGTAAAATGCAATGGGTTACCACAGTGCCATATTGTTTCATGCAAGTTTTCTTTCTCTATGATGTTCTTGAAGCATGGTGACTAATATTTCTGCTCTTTTTTTATCCTCAGGGATTTTAGCTTCCCTCTCGAAACATTGGTTTTCTTTACATTTGATGGTATTGATGCGCTTAAAATGCATGATTCTGATGAAGACTCTGAGAGAATGATAGCTTCACTACATAGGCAATAAATGAAAGGTATTTGTGGAAATAAATTTAGGTGCCCATGTTGTTGCAACTATCGTAAATAAGTTGTGTTAAGAAGTTTGTGAAAAAAAGTTAAATATGATACAAATATTCATAGTGTTTCATACTTTGGAAAATGAGAATAATTTGGATTTTATGTTTCTATTTCTTTCATAAGATTAAATTCTGGTGCTAAATGGTTCTTGTCAGGGAGCTTTCTGTACATATATTTTTGCAACTCTATTTTTATTTTTCCGTCATTTCATATATAAGAGAACTTCAACATGTGTTTTATTTATTGTTTTTTAGAACAAAATGGATTTAAAGAAATTATATAGTTTTTCAGAAATGAATAGGGAAGATGCTCTCTATGCATAGCTGGAAAGCGTCTTCTTGGATACAGGGTCAAATGCAGTTATGCATGCTCTCATTTAGCAGTCTAAAAGGGTGCAGTTTAATATAATTTTACATATCAAAGTTTTTATTTTTCATCATTTCATATATAAGAGAACTTCAACATGTGTTTTATTTATTGTATTTATAGAACAAAATGGATTTAAAGAAATTATCTCGTTTTTCAAAAATGAATACGGAAGATGCTCTCTGTGCATAGTTGGAAAGCGTCTTGTATCTATGCATAGCTGGAAAGCGTCTTTTTGGATATAGGGTCAAATGCAGTTATGCATGGTCTCATTTAGCAATCTAGAAGGGGGCAGGGTAATATAATTTTACATATCAAAGTTTTGTTGGGATTTAAATGTGCTAAAGAATTGATGATGTATAGAGATGAAAAAGAAACGATTTGAGAAATGGAGCTCTTAATACATCATCTATCTTATCATGAGCATGTTCAAGATTGAGCTTTCTTTGAGGTAGGTCGAGTCATGTTGTTTTAGGGTTATTTGACATCAATGACACGTAGAACATGTTTATACCTTTTTTAGTTATATGATTACATTTCTATATAAATTTTATACACATGCACAATTTCATTCAATAGATATGACATTTTTAGATACCTGATTCTATCTTAACTACTAGTTAATCCCGATGATTTACGTTTCAATGATTTTAATACCAATTTGAGAATAGGCATCTATGCAGGACATTTAATTGAATTCCTATGGAAATAGGCATAAGTAATGTATCACTCATTAAATTAATGTAATTGGAGGTTTCCTTGTCTATGAATGCTTGAAAACTTTAAAAAATGCATGAAAAAAATTTCAAAAGAGTTTGAGAACTTCAATGTGAGAATGAGTTATAATAGGATATGTAATAGAAGAGTTATAATAATATTTCAAGTATATTTCCAAATTTACAAATTTCTCGAGTGGCCAAGTTTGTTCATCAGGTAAGATTCTTTTCGACCAGCTTTGCAGGTGGGGATTGAGGGTGATCAGAGTGAAATCCAAATGGGGCAACATCCCATTTCCTCATTACCTTTGGTCAGTTGTCAACTTGTTAGCAATAACAACCAAAAAAGACTGGAAAGGATTTCAGAAGAAGCGATGTAAATTGGAAAAAATTTAGATTGGACCAAATTCATAATTAGGAAACCTTAATTATAAGGATTTTCTGGTCATCGTGCTTTTTTCCCCAGATATTTGTTTAATTGAGCTATGTTATTACTATTTTCTATCTCTTTTCTCTATTTTTTAATTGAATTCCTATAGAGATAGGCATAGATAATG
>APFE031481180.1:0-13750 GCA_000404065.3 Pinus taeda | reverse complement strand
ATTTATTTGTATTTCATTTAAATTAATATTAAATTTAAGTTTATTAATACTTATAATTGCATTAATAATAATATGAATATAAATATCAAAATTTGATAATTAATAACAAAGGCCAAAGAAGCAGTAAAGAGGATGAGTTTCACAATTTGATTTATATTTGATTGATTTGATTTTTCACAAATAAAATAATCATTGTTTTTTTTAGAAGAAAAAAATGCGGAATTCTATTATATTGGTATATTTGAAATACATAACAGGAAGTATAGAGTTGATTCAACAACTTAGAATGCAGAAATAACCTTCATAGTGCAGTAATAAAACAAAATCCATGGAGACTGTAGTCATGAGAATTCTGGAAATAAGGTAGTATGAAAGCAGGGAAATTCTTACATAACAGAAAGAGCTTGAGCGATAGAGTAAATAAGAAAACCAAGGAATGGTACATACGAGAGCCAAATGTATGGAAGAGAGATTTATGTACCCGGAAGATCGAAATCCTGAATATGGTACCTTAGTTCCCCCAGTGCAATTGTCATTTCCCATTTACGAACTTGTGATTGAAGTCCTTTCTTTGATAGTTTATCTGCCTGTGTATGTTGGGACCTGTTCACATGTTTTATTGCAAAATCCTTTTTTGATGACCATAGGGATTCTATTCTATTCATCCATCGAGACAGATAGTGATTTTTTATGGAAAGCTTGGCATTAACATGATCCATAATGATTTTGGAATCACCATAGATCTGCAAGGACTCAATATTTAAGAAGATACTGATTTGAAGAAGCCCTGTTAGTGCCATAGCTTCCGCCTTGTTGTTTGATCCTTCACCCCCATTCCAATATAGGGCAATATATTAACCTCAACTTCAATGCATTAGACAACTTCAAATCAATATCCTTGACATTGGTCAATTCTTTCTTCAACAAGTGAACCTCTTCATTAGCCTTACTTGTCATTACAAATGCTTATTTGGCTTTAGATTCCCATTTTGCAGCAATAGCTTCCTCTTCATCCTCAACCATTTAACGTGATGCATATGCCGAATCGAGAGCCTTTTTCAAAAAAAATATATCTGCAGACAATTCCTCTGCTTTTTTGGCATTGGCCTTTGAAGCATTGACTGTGTCCATGCCCTGTTTAGCTGTGATGTCCTTACAATCCATCGCAATGGAGATGTTTTTCTCGACCCATTGAAGCTCTTGATGTGCAGATTGCAAGGAAACTACATAAAAAGCATGTTGTCTCTACACAGCTTCAAGTTCAGACTATCAGCCTTGATCCCTCTTCTGAGCAGCCTCAATTGTGTCCTACTCAAGCTCATCGGTCTACAACTTCTCACTCTTACATTTCTTTAGTGCTCTCTTCTGAACCACATGAGACTCACTCAATCTCACATTGGCTTCATCTAATGCCCTCTTATAAAGAAGTTGATCAATGCTATTACTTGGTTGAAGTTTATGAGATTCAAATGAAATATTATGTCAATAATTAATAAAAAAATATAGTCTTACGCACCCTAAATCAACTTCAATTTATAAACATTAGAATTTCATTTTTGCTACATCTCTCCATCTTATTTATATGGTTTCTCAATTTATGCCACATCTTTCCATCTTATTTAGATGGTTTCTTAATTTATGCCACACCTCTCCATCCTATTTAGATTGTTCCTCGATTTATGCCTTACGGCGTTTCCTTTGCAACATTTGGTGCAAATGCTAGTTATTGCTATATGCAATTAAAAAATATATAAGTATATAGATAATACTTATATTTAAACTCGTAATTAATTTATATTTAGATATACTGATTTAATAATATCACAATTCTAATCCAAAGTAATATAAGAATAGAAATTAATCAATAAATATATAAATTTGTATAGTAGTAATTATTGTTTTATGACACTAACAAAATCTATTGTCAATATGAAGGACAACAATTTTTCGCTATTCAAGGAAAATTAATCCACTTCGAATGACCTGTTGGTGTTCTATAAGATGTCAGATCCCTCTAGGCCTTGGGTCATTATCTCTTTCATGTTTCCTTATGGAAGACCAAATCTTAACCAAGGGGGATCAATTTTAATAATTTTTATTATCTTTTATCAACTATTTTATAATATTAATTTGAAGTTTAAAATTATATTAATCATAATTTTATACGTATTGTATTACACTAATAGGGGTATTGAGTTTAGTACATTCCTTTTGTTTAGTTAATGTTTTAATACATTTTAGTGATGTTTTTACAGTGTCAAAATGTTAAGCAAATAAATTTCAATTGTATCAAATTATTATTTAGATAATAACATTTGGGTCGTAGTGTCTACAATATTGTTTATGTTAGGTTATTTTCTTCATATCTTAGGGTATTTCCTTAATGAGTATATAGTCCAAGTAATCATTTTCTTAGAATGAAACTCAATCTATAAATGATCATACCTTGTTGTAAAAATAGATTGAGTGCCAAATAAAAAATTATTGGGGCATTACTAGATTTAGCAAAATAATAAGATGTGAAAGGTTATAAGTTATTATAATATATAAGCATGTACCATCACCACAGTGGTTGGAAGTTATGCTTTACATAATAATTTAGGCACAAACGAGACATATATAAATTATTGTGATTTTAGTTTGGCTTTATTAGAAGCGTCCATGTTTGTCATAACATCAACTGGTATCAAAACATGCATGGCCAAAATATTGGAGTGAGATTTTGCCAAACACACTCTCTTGTTACTATCATTTAAATTAGATTTATTTCTAGATGTATATCATTATGACTCACCATATTAAAACTAACATGATATTAAAATGTGTTTAGGTCACCATGAAGGTAACAAGCGTAGAAATAATTATCTGCATTAGAAAGAAAGAAATAATGTAATAAAAAATGCAAATCATACATCAAACATCATAAAAGGATTTGAGAGTGATTTTTTTCCATTTGATTACCAGGTGCATTTATGTAATTAAAAAATGATCAATGGATTATGTAAATGTATACACTTTGTAAAGTAACTAATAAAATATTGTAATGTATGAACCTCAAAACGTGAAACCAAAATTTTATGAAGCAAGAATTATCTAGTATAAGGATTTAAAGGTGAATCCTTTTTATATCATGTTTTCACTATTTTTTTAAACAATTGAAAGAGGAAAATGTGATATATCTATATACACCTCTTTTTAGTACATGGTGAAACCTAGTGCCAAAACTAGACAAGAGGACAATAGAAGTTGCTTCATGCAATTAGACTTTTGTTAAACATAAGATGGAAGGGATATCATGGCATGTTGAATAGTTAAATAAAACAAGTCATGCCACTTATTATCTAGCCCATTTACCTTGATTTAGGACAGATGCAGATGAAACAAATGTAACATTTTACTAGCATAAAGTTATTTTATATGTATTCAAATAGATATATCAAATATCTATGTGGAAATATTTCCAACTCACCAATAATGTTAAATAGAATGAGTAAGAGAAATAGAGTGTATGAGTTTCAATTATAGTTCATGACATGATTGAAGATGAGGTTTTATAGGATCATACAAGTTTAAATGACACTATTACAATTGACGGTATGATATCCAAATAATAGAACATGTAATTAATGAAGATTGAATGGATTCAAACAACCTAGATCAATGCAGATTTAGAAAATGTTGGATTCACAATTTTGCACACCCATATATATTAATTGAATTTAAAACATGATTAAGGAATTGTTTAAGTACGTCAAGATTGCAAAGGAACTAATTAAATATTGCAATATATGAAAATTAAAATCCTTATGAAATTGTATATAAAGTCAATCATATTTAGAACAAAGAGTTAGAGGTTCTTGAGTCTACATCATCACATTATAAAAAAAATTATGTTTAGATGCCCAATGATTTGAAATAAACTGAAAAGTGCCATATTTAAGAACACCTTTTATACATACCTAATGAAACCTATTTCATGAATAACACTAAAAGTTTCTCCATGAAAATAGACTTATTTTAAAGCTTGGATTTGAGGGACATCATACCATAAGTAACCAGAGATCTAGAATAACGAAAATAAACCCATAATGACAATAAATTCTAGACATTAAGAGTAATTATAATTGAACAATGAAGGAAAGTGTTAAAATGAGAGAGATATTGTAACTCGAAACATAAATTAACTTTGTATGTTTTAAATGAGCTAAATCAAATATCCATGTCCAATATTTTGTAACTGAGCAATAATGTAAAATAGAGTCCAATAGATTAAGTTATTATTTATGACTTGATCAAAGATAAGTTGGCATAGGATCACATAAGCTTGAGTCATGTTATTAGAAAATATCACCTGATATCCAAGTATAAAAAGATGTAACTAATGAAGAATACTTGAATTGAAGCTATCTAGAGCAATGCACATTTTGAAAAGGTTTAATCTATAGAATTAAATCTAGAATTTTATTGAAGAAAAACAAAATTAAAAAATAACTTCAAAGAAAAACATGGTCCTTTTTCACTCCCTAGATTTTATTTTGTAACTAAACATAATCTTTCTAGACTCTAATTACATGATTGTTTTGAAATACTAAAAGTATTAATTCTCTCTAGGATGTCATTCTTTGGCATAAAATAATTTTAAGAACAATATGGAATTGGTGCATTTGAGAATTATATCATTTAGAAAAAGGTGTGGGATGAACTAATATAGGTTAGTTTTCTTGATCATGATATGTTTTGGAAAAATATAACAATTCCATATAATAAAAGTTTGACAATGATTTCCAAATGACACTTTAAAGGTCTATGCATAATTACTTTTGAAGTATAAAAACAATTCCAATCATGACATAACTTCACAAGGATGGTATTTCTTAGATTTGGGCTACACTATCTTCAAATTTGTACTGCACATGTCCATATTGAGGACTTATATATCTTTAATTTTTGTAAGTACATTTCCATACTAATTAATCCCATCCAATTATCCTTAACCTTGGAAAACCAAAACCTAATTGCAACTCTTATGAAAATTCCTTTTTTTCCCAAAAGTGGGGCCAATTTAAGCTTAGAAAAGGCTGAAATCCTTCTCCACTTCAACCGTTAGATACAAAAATTATAATAAAAATATTGAAATATATATAATAGTGACACTGAAATTATGAAATACTGAGACACAAATTGTGATATTAACAAAAAAAATTATTATAGTTCCCAAAAATGAAACAGAAAAATCAAGATGGAAAGGAGAGCATGCTCAAGGAAATGGAATGTAAAACAAATACAAAACACAATGAGATGACTTACCTATACCACTTTGTGGTGAGCCTTGAATTTGAAATTCAAATATAAGAGTTAATAAAAAACCACTTTTATTAGACATAACTATGAATATGCATATGGAAACTAAGAAAATGACAATAAGACTATTGGATATTTAAATGGGAGTTGTTCTCTCCGAATTAATCCTAATAGCTTGATATAATATCCAATGAAGGAAAGAATCTCATTTTGAACAAAATGAGGAGGGTGAAATAGCTACCATAAATGCCCATTTTTGAAAATTGTGGTGAATGGAATGTTGTAGCTCATAATTATGATGAATACAAAGTTGTAGCTCCTGATTTTAGGGGCTAATTGATTTTTTTCTAGTCTCCCTTGAAATAAGTTTATCCTAACCTACATACATATTTGTTTTGTATAAAATAAATTTGGGGCAATTAATATTAATGCACAATGATACAAAATATTTGGTAATATACCAATTAGATCTTCCACAATTATAACTTAATTATTAGGTGGGTGATAGAGATTCAACCTCAATGGAATATGCTCAAATATTCATTGTAGTATTGAAATAACAATGATAAGATTTGTGTCTAGTTTAGATATTCTCTTTCAATTAATTTACCTCAAAGTAAATAATTTAAGAAAATTTCATATATGTGAGGTTGGCGATGTGGTATTCTTAATCCATTATATTGGTACATGTTATTGCAAGAAGAGATATTTACAATTTAATAATATACACAGTAAAGTGGGGTTAATGTAAATGGCTAAAAATATAGGTATATGCCATATAAATATTATATTAATTATTTGTGTAATAATAATAATAATTATACCCCCGATTGGGATGTGAGCAAGGACATGCTAGATCGTGGGATTCATGTCACCATGGTTACAATATCAAAGGTAATAAAGGTTGGTGGGTGGCATAGCCACCCTTCAACATTAACGGGAGATCTCTTGCAAGGTGAAATATGGAAATTTGGAAAATTTTGGTAATCAAGCATTATTTCAAGGGCGCCCTAGACAATGTTTCAACCCTTGTTGAGAGAAGAGATGTTGGGAAATCAATAGGACTAGAGAAGGACAGACATCCATCCTACTCAAAAATAATGAGGGTTAGGGACTAGGGAATGAATGCATATGAGTATGTTAGGTTTCCTTTTACCCTCGCTTCAATTCTCTTGTGTCGCATGTATGATGGAGAGTTCCATAAATGGTTAATTTCATAGCATCAACACCAGTACGTGCCTTGGTGGAGTATTTACAATTAGGCTCATATATATTGTTATCTTTGTCTTGTGGTTATTTATTACATTAAGTCCTTGTTGCATTGATTAGCCTAGAGAAAGGCCTTCAATTGGTTACGGTTCCTCCCCATGCTCTATGAGTAATTCTTAGGTTTCCCACTATAGGGAGGAGGGGGTTTTGTGGCATTTTTTTTTATGATCTGAATATTTAGAAATGGTTACCTTTCATGTTGGAAGGTCAGTTTATAGTACCCAACAAAGAGATAGGAACTCTTGGGGGGGGAACCCCTCCTTACCATCCTGACAGTGGTTTTAGAGATGACATTTGGAAACTTAACTTTAGTTTCTTTATTAATTATCACATTTTTGACATGCATGCTAGAAAATTTAATGTTCATGGAGTGACTTGAAGAAAACTTGTTGTTCAATCAATATCAACTTATAGATGGTTTATTGATAATTTGATATTTTATTCCGCATCCTCCTAACATGATGTGTATAGGAATATCATTTGGAGAAGACAATTCTAAGAACCCTAATGACTAGTTCTCAAGAAAAAATCATAAGTATCATAGGTGTTACAAGATAAAGAAAGGTATGGTTCATATGGGTCTAAGACAATGATATTCCACCATGCTAAGTTGAGACTAAGGCAAAGAACGATGGTTGAACAATGGAATTCTAGGTGGTGTAAAGTGCCGAGCTGGTAGAGGAAGTGTCTGCGAAGGTTGGTAATGACTAAAGGTGGAGGCAACAATATTATAAAGAGCCTCGTCCTTATCAAAAATTGATGCGAGACTAGAAGAACAGGAGGAAATGTTGATTTTAGACTGGAGCCAAGTAGGGCAAAGCTAGCATGTGACTGGGGAAACATTATAATAGGCCCAAGACAAAACAGAGAGAGAAGGAATTTCTACACTGAAAATTTTCTTCTATACTAGAGAATGAAGACATTGATGGTCAAAGATATGGAAACAGAGCTAGAAGACCCTATGCAGTTATAGGGGGAGCTAGACTTGCTCCATCAGGACATAGAGTAGGTGAATTTTATCTTGAATCATGTGATAGGGTGACTGGAAAGAATCAATACTCATATCCCATGTAATCTCCCACTGGACCAGTAGGGATCCATTGCAAATTATCCATCCCCAATTGAGTCATCTAATGATTGATACATTTTATTCATAATTAGCAGCCTATGGGTAATTTCTAGTTAGTGTTAGAGGTTAGAATGATATTGCAGTGTTTTTAGTGCTATTATACTTGATCAACGCTTTTAAATTTTTTTCAGCATATGACTCCATGGGATGGTAAAAATTCTTGGTTTTCCTATGGGTAGGGTGAGGCCATCTAGTTCATTTTTGAATATGTGTGTACAATATTTATTTTTGAATGAAATAGAAATATCAAAAGATGGCTTACAATTAATAATAATAATGATAATAATAAAGTTATAACTTAGTAAATTTTTATGAATTTTTATTTTGGGAAATTTCTTAATGTTTTGATTCTTGATTTCGGGCTTTTGTGATCCATAGTATATTAAGAAGTGTTTTTTTGGTAGAAATCGCATAGGAGAAATTTTTCTGACACGTTTCTAACCAGCAAGCATGGTTCATCATCAGGACTAGATGAAGATACAAACCATGACACATTCTTAAATAGAGGGTGATGTTTTTCATGGATTTATTGTTATACGATTTTACCAATAATTTACTTATATCATTACACTAGTCATAATAAAAGGCATAAATCATTTTATTGTCAAAATATTTTATTTATAGTATATTTTAATATAATTTTGCAATTTTTTTTTAATTAAATTGAAAAGGAAAATACATGAAAGCTAAATTCTTAATAAGTCTCAATCCTTTGTCCATGGGTAATATTAAAAATACTTAGTTGGCATTTAGATTTCAAACCTATTAATTATTGATAATTAAATTAAAATTCAGGAATCCTTATTCATGAACATAATAAAGCTAGTACAAATTTTGAAAATAATATTTTAGATAGCTATCGACAACCTAATAAATATGATTTAGTAAACACATTGAAATATATGGAAAACTAATAAAATATACTTAAATTCAATGGGAAAGGTAATAATGTTTTTCATTAATAGGGAGATAAATCAACACGACACATAGTCTAGGTTAGGTAACACTTACATCACCTTCTATGGAAACTCTTCTACTAAAAGTGGTGATATTTTTAGTATATAGGTACAAAGACAAATTCCTTACTTTTCTCTGCAATAAAATAAATCCATGAAATTGAAATAAAATTGAATGTGCATAGAAAAATACAATCAAATAAAAGAGACATCCAATGTTTATTTTAGTAAATTATAATACAATTAATTCCATGCATACTAAAATTTATTTCATCATTCGAAAGATATAATATCATGAAAAGTACACATTGTTTGCATTGAGGATTATCATGAATAATATGTCATAGAGACTCACAAAATGCAAAATTTGAATGAGATACAACTTTATTCTCCATTGATTATCCCCACATATTATTTTTAATCAACAACATTTCATGTTTTCTTCTTTTCTACTCACATAATTATTTTATATATTTTCCTCATTTTTAACTAGAACCATGTTTTTATTTCTTGTATAAGGGTTCTATCAAGTAGGGGAAATTTTAAGGATGGAATTTTTTTTTTAATTTTGTAAACCTTGGTTATTCTTACTACTCCCTATTATGCATAATATAACATGTTTGGTTACGTTTTCTTGAAAGTATTGATATTCATAATGATTTTTAAGCTAAAATATTTTTATAGTATAAATTTTGAGCAAACCATTTTTAGATAAAATAAAAATTAACAAATTGTATTCTTTTGAAAAATCATAGAAAATTAAGCCACTCTAAATGTTAGCCCCAAAAAAATTCTATACTAATTGGTATCTAATAATTTAATATCTTAGTTAGTTTCCTCCCAGTTATGAACAAGATGTATATTTTCTCGCTTCAGGAATTTATCAAGATTCATGTTTTTCAAACAATATTTGTCCTACTAAGAGCTATTATACTATCCTTCACTACTCTCTCTATTTTCTCTATTCGTATGTGTGACCCTTGTACTTCAACGGTGATTAAATTCCTATTGAGTGAAACTCCGAGATATTATTGTGTTATACCTGACTACATCAACCATTAAATATGATAACTCATACTCTACCAGACATACGTGGGATTCACCATTTACTTCTTTTATGGGCCCATATTGATGGACAATTATTTCCAATTTCACCTTTATTATCTTTTTCCTCCTATTATTGTTAGGATAAATAGGGCTTACCTGAAATATTTGATTGTTTTATGGTCCTTAATGATATGTTTCATCCCTCTTATCACAACATTCATATGGTAAATCCTTCATCTTTATTCCAATTTCGAGATTCTAGGAGGAAGCTAGATGTGCAGAAACCACTAGCACTTCTATCTATATCCCATCCTTTCTTCTAAAATGTCCTCTCCTTCCTCCAATAACTCATCATCTTCATCATCCCAGCACATGAGATCTCAACAAACAATCTTCTTCAAAGATCCACAAATCTTTCTTTTGCAAATTTAATCCTCACTCCAAACCCTTCAAAGTTTTTTCCTAGGAATGTCCTATTGGAGCTACATTTTTTTAGCAATATCAACACTTATAAATCAAATTTAGTGGAGTTATTACTCTCTCAGATAATTCCATGTGGTCATTTTTTAGTTAGAGGAACAATCTTCTTCAAAGATCCACAAGTCTTTCTTTTGCAAATTTAATCCTCACTCCAAACCCTTCAAAGCTTTTTCCTAGCAATGTCCTATTAGAGCTACATTTTTTTTAGCAATATCAACACTTATAAATCCAATTTAGTGGAGTTATTACTCTCTCAGATAATTCCACGTGGTCATTTTCTAGTTAGAGGTTCCTTCTATGATGTCCAAATTTTGAATTTAAACTTTGTTAAAACGTTTACACCAAAATGTTATTTACCTAGTCACCACATGCATTCCAACCACACAATATCTTTTATGCATGAATTCCATTTTTGGATCAACCCTTGATAATCACATAAGTCTAAATTGTATGCAAGAGTTATTGCTACTTTCTCCCCACACCATAGCTAACAAACTTTAATACAATTGTTTAATTACTCTTATTACCTATCCAAATGTTTCCTCTTTTTTGAAGTCATAGTCATTAAGAACCCTTTAAATCCTAATTAGAAGTCTTTAAATACATGTACCACCTCTCTTGCTAACTTATTCAAACTAGACTTCCAATCATAAAACACTTATATATAGAAATAAGGAAGTAACAAAGAGTGTAAAAGTTCTTGTGTAAGGAAGATAAACTAAAGCATTGAAGAATCTTTTACCAATTTGAAATAGAATTACAAGCATGGATGTTTCTTAGTGATTTCTACATTTCAAATAAATACATCAAAAATAGAACTAAGATATTTTAGTTATAGGATGCTAATTGGCCCTAATTTTAAAGTGGCTTACAAAACGAAAAAATTTAGTATACTAGGTCTTTATTCCACACATCGTATTCTCTTATATCTAGGTTTCGCAACATAATCCCACAACTTCCCCATGATAATTAAAATTATTTTACAATAAATAATTTGATAAAATTAATTTTTTATCATTAAATTTTATAAAATGAGTAAATAAAACCTTATAAAATTTTATTATTTTTTAGATATGAGTGAATAAATATATAAAATATATATTTCAAAATGTAATTATGATATTTATATGTATTTTTATAAAATGTCATATTTTGTAAGAGAATGTTATTTGTTTTTTTGATCTGTAAAAGTTTACTCTTTCCTTTTTGAATTATAGCACTAATTTTTAATTTACAATATGATGTTAGTAATACTAAACAATGACTAAACACATTATTGGTTGTTCATAAGTTATCTACATTTCGTTTTGGAATCTATTTTTATTCTATATATGAAGAAAAAGATTGGGACAACTCATAGAATGGAATTAACCTTCTAAATTTGAGGGTCACCATCCTACATTTTTCTATTTAAACAATAGTTTATTTTTTTAATTTTATTTTGTGATTATTTATTTAAACCAAAATTAAACCATTTTCTTCTTTGAATTCACCTGCTTAATTTTTTTCGTATTTAAGAAAATCAAAAGTAGGCAACGTAATTGTAGTGTTAGGTTTTGGATACAAAACTTCAAGTTTTGGACATTGTGAGTGGATAAAAGAGATAATTTCTCTTCTTTTGTTGGCGTTCTTCACATAATTCCCCTATACAAAGCCATATCACTCCATGTAGATTTCATAACATCGCAAGGTCTGTGATTCCTATTAGTTCCCAAGGTCGTGTGCAATTGTTTTAAGAGCAAACTCAATTGATCATTTGATGGAATATGGTAGCACAATTAGTAAGTTACAATGGAAATGATGGAGATGGGATGCTAATGTCAATGTCGTTTCCTCAAGGTATGACACTGGAGGCATGCAAGGAATTCTTGTGAAATTGAATTATCTTAACATTGTTGAGGCAAGCCTCTTTTCTCATTATTGTTTTAAAGTCTGGTTTAGAATTGTTGTTCTAGAATATTCTAACTTATTTAATTCTCGGTACTTACATGTGTACACCACACTAAAATTGTAGGTTCACTTAGAGAAATACCCTCCCTACATTAATTTCAAAGGAGAATTTCAAACAAGATGATTTTTTGCTTTACAATTAATTTTCTCCTTCGCTTCTCCTCCACCTCTTACACATTCCTCTCTTCCCCCTCTAACCCATCCTCCTTATCCCCCATCCTACCCCTCCTCGCCCTCCTCATCTGCCTCTTCCTCCTCCACCTATACCATCAACCATGTCACCCTCTCCCTCCACACTGCATCCTCTGGTGCCTCTCTCCTCCCTCACCTTCTCCTCCACCTACGCATCTTCCCCCTCAACCTCTTCCTTTCCCTCCTCCTCCACCACCTCCCACCATTTTCTCTTCCACCTCCTCCTCACCCTCCCCCCTACCTCCCCGTCATGCCATACCTCTCCTCCTCCACCTCTTCTACCACCTCTTCCCCCATCCTCCCACTCCTCCCCCCAACATCTCCTCCACCTTCACCTCCCTCGCCTCCTCACTACCCCTCGCTCATTCCCCTCTTCCCCCTCCACCACTTCCCCCCCTTTTCCCTCCTCCAACCACACCACCCCTCCCAGCCCGCACATCCTCCCCATGCTCACTCGCTCCTGCCACCTTCTCTCCCTCCCCATTCACCTCCTCCTTCGTCACCCTTCTTCCTCATCCATTCACCCTCCTATGAGTCCCACCACCACTCTGCCTCTTCTTCCACCTATTGCCCCTCTGAGTCTTTCACCTCTTAGCTCTTCTCCTCCTCCTTCACCACCCCCACCTTTGCCTCATCCTCATTCTCTTCTTCCACCTCTTCCCCCCTCCTCCCAATCCTCCACATCACACCTCCTCCACCTTCACCTCCTCCGCCTCCTCATACCTCTCCTCATTCGCCTCTTCCCCCTCCGTCACTTGGTCCCCTTAGACCTCCTCCAACTTCCCTAACCCCTCAACCCCCACGTCATCCCCTCCTCACTACCTCCCCATGCATTCTCCCCCTCCCCCTTCATCGCCCCTTCCACCTCATATGCCCCCCCTCATCTGTGTCTTGCTCCCACTCTACCTCCTCCTCCACATCTTGCCCCTCCACGTCCTTTAACTCTTATCTATCCTCCTCCTCTTTCACCTCCCCCGATTCCTCCTCCTCCTCCTCTACCTCTTTGTCCCTCCTCCAAGTCCTCCCCCTCCGCCCTTCCCTCTGACTTTGTCTCCCCCTCTTTCTTCTCCCCGTCATCCTCCACCTCTTCCTCCTCTGCCCCTTTTCTCTCTTCTATATCTACCCCTCCTCCTCCTGTACCATCCTCCCTCTCCCCATCCTCCACTTCCTCCTCTACCTCCTCCTCCCACTCCATTTCCCCCACATCCTCTTCTTCCTCCTCCTCCCCCTCCTCCCCCACCACTCTGCCTTTTCTAGCATCTCCCTCGTCACCCTCTGCCTCCTCCCCCTCGTCACCCTCTGCTCTGCCTCTTCCGGTGGCCCCCCTACCCCCTTGTGCCTCCTCGCCCTCCACTCTTCCTCTTCCAGTGCCTGCTCACCTGCTCTACCTCCTCCCTATCCTCCTCCTCCTCCTTCACCTTATCTC
>APFE031481170.1:7391-23093 GCA_000404065.3 Pinus taeda | reverse complement strand
AAGGAGCTTGAAAAAACTATTGACCTAGATTATGTGCAGCAGGTACCCTTCAGACTGCCTTACTCAGTAGGACAAGGGACCTCAGCAACAAAGACTGCACCTCAAGCACCTACCACATCAGCATCAGCAATGGACAAAGGCAAAGGCATATTAGGAGCAGAGGATGAGCTGATAAAGGAACAGCAATCTGAGCAACAGGCTCAACAGCAAACTGAGCAACAGGCTCAACAGCAAGCAGAGCAGCAGAAAGAGAAGGAAATAGAAAAGGAAAAGGAAAAGGAAACAGAGCAGGAGGCTCAGCAGAAAACTGGCCAGGAGGCTCAAATGGAGACAGAGCAGCAGTCAGGCCAGCAGCAGGAACAAGTGGAAAAGCCACAGAATGGGCTGCCAGAGACCCTGCATTACAAACCCCACCACCTCAAACGCAGCAGTCAACTGCCCCAGTCTTACAGACCCCGGCACATGAGGAAAGGGGAGTAAAGAGACACAGAGAAGAGTCCACTCCTCTCAGTGGACCCTCAGACCAGCCAGAAGCCAAAAGGCAAAGGGCAGATTCTCCTGAGGTAGAAGACATCACTGAAGATGTCTTGAATATTTCAAAAGACAAGGAGAGCAGCCAGCAGACAGGAACAAGCTCCTTTCAGCAGGAGCAAAACTTACAAGTCAGCTTGGAGGTGGCCTCCCAATCCCAGCAGAGCAAGAAGCCAAAGAGCACCAAGGCTTCTTTCAAAGAAATAAAGGCTCAAAATGAGCTATTAAGGCAGGAGGTGTACAAGCAATTCATAGATGCTACACCGGCCATGCAAGAAAGGCTGATGTCAGTCTATGACATCCAAGAAGATAAGATGATCTTCAGCCACTTTAAGCCCAAGGGGCCGTAGCCTAAAAGTGCTGCAGATTTCATCAAGACAAGGGTGGAGGTCCTGGCCAGAAATATACATCCAATGGACCAAATTGAACTCCACAAGCAGGCTGGAGAGATGGTATATGCCACCCTAGTGGAAAAGGCCACATTGGCCTATGAGCTGAAGGAATCGTTGAAAAATACCAACACTCAGCTGGACGTTGAAAGGATGTCCTCCAAAGCCAAGGACAACATAATAAAGTCACTTGAAGACATTATTGTTGACTTAGGACATGATCCTGATGATCCAATAGGCATCAAAGCCCTCATGAAGAAAAAAGATGATGACCTCAAGGCACTAAAGAAGAGATTAAAGCTGCCACCAACTGAACACCCTCAGACGGCCGAGCTTCAAAAGCAGAAACAGATGGAGGATCAGCTAGACCTCCTATTACAACAGGATCAAAGGATAAGGGAGTTGGAGAAGGAATTAGAAGGAGCATTACAAGACAAGCAGGGAGAATCCACATCCCAAGCTCCTCCAACAACTTCTACTACAGCAGCAACAGCAGCAACATCAGGGGCAACAGGGGCTCCCACAACAGAGGCAGCAGGAACAGCATCAGCCCAACAGGACAGCCCATCTATAGAAGATATAACCAAGGCTGTCAAGCAAATGGAACTCCAAGCTGATGAAATAAAGAAAGCAAAGGAGAAATTGGCAGAGCTGGAGTCAAAGTATGATAAATCCAAGATGACAGTGGCTGAGCAGGGCAGAGAAATAAAGACCCTGAGAGACAGGATAAAGGCCTTGGAAAGAGAGCTAAATCTGGAGACAGCCCTGGCCGAAATAAAGAGGATTCTATGGGCTAAAATAAGCAAATCTATCACCCAGCAATGGAAATCCATAAAGACAATCCATCAGCAGATGGAACTACTAGGCCAAGCCCGGGTAGAAATTGATAGGGCCAAAGCAGTACTAGGAAACAGGCCAGACCAGGCCAATAGAATGGTGGATTACCTAAACAGGAATGAGGAGGAGGAGTTGGCGGCCATGGGCATTCCTAATAGGACAGAAGCAGTCCTCCTTGCCAAAAAAGCACTCACACTTAGAAGCTATGTACAGGCAGTGGAGAGGAAATGTTTTGAGATGACAAAAGATGTGGAGGAGTTCAGGGCTAAACTGGTAGAACTACAAGCAAGAGGCCTGCCCAGTCTGTTGAGTAGTCAAGGAAAATTGGTTTCCTTAGAACAGTTTGCCAACAGAATGGTGACATACATGGAGAATCAGATCACTGCATCTGGCAGTTCATCTGAACAGACAGGGCCTCCTTCAGGACAAAATTTGTATGATAAATTGGGAGGCCTATTCTTCATTGAAAATGAAGTCAATCACCTTTTTAGGACTCCTCCCAATTTCTTCAAATACACAGAGGCTGATGAAACTTTAATAAAAATCCGGAGACATCAGATGCCCAAGGAAGATTGGTGGCAATCCATGATCAGAATTCTGCCACGATAGCTTCAGTCATTCAGTCACTAGGAGCCCTGGTCAAATGCAGGTATGAGGCCACATGCTTTTAAAGCAGATAATATGAGTAAGAGCTCAGGTGACTTAGATCAGAAATCAGTTGTTAAGGATAACATGGAAATAAAGATGGATATTTTCCTCATCCCTCAAGATGACTCTGCTCAAGACACTTCACCTGCTGGTGATGTGAAATTCAGCATGCAGACAAAGGCTTGTTCCCGTAATGGAATTCATGGTTTGTATAGTTTTCGTACGGAAGGATCAAGACTAAATGAAATGTTTGAGAAGGATGGAAGATACAGGACAGCATGAGGATAAAGCAAGCATTTAAGGCACTTAAAGGAAAATCCAGCAGATGGACCAAGACAGCTAGCCAAGAGGACACACAGCCCACAGCTGCACAAACAGGCCACTCAGCAGTTACTTCAAAGCATTCAGCCGACTTCAACCAACTCCATAAACCTCCAGATGTCAAAATTGCTCTGACAGCAGTTAATAGCTTTTATAGCTCATTAAAGATTGTAATAACTTCTCATCTACTCTCTCTGTACAAGTGTAAGGGATATTTTTTCCGCTCAGATGACTCATACCTGAGATATTTTGTAACAAACTTCTATATATTCCCCCTCATTTTGATTAGCAGGGGTTGGACTCCAGATGTAAGAAATTCTCTTGATATCTTCTCTGTTATTCTGATATTGTAAAATTCTCAGACAGTTAATACAAAAGACAGTGGGATTTCTTCAAAGATGTTTGTCTCTTGATCTCTTGATGGTGTGTGGCTCAAAGTTGCAGGATTCCTGTGCATTACATGGCTCAATAATTTTTTCTCATGACTCTTTATTTCACCTGTGTTTCCTGTTATTCCATATGTCTGTCATATTTTCTATACACTTGAAAATCTAGGTAGTAAAGAAAAAGAATAGTCTCAGGACTTGGTCATTGACTACCCTGAGCTCAATCTAAGCTACCTTGTATGTTTCCTTCTGATAAAGTATTTAAAGCGTAATTCTTCACTGCTACCTTTAATACTGCATCACCACAGTGCATCGTTGTTTTAGGAATTCAAGTAATTGCTCCTAGATAACAAGCCTCTTTTACAATATACAGCTTAAGTAAAGAAATCTTAATTGCTCTTTGCTGGTTGTTTTCACCTCACTCTCACTATTTACAGTTTTTTTCATGGAATGCACACAGGCCCTATAGCTTTTCCCCTCATCAAAACCAAGACCTCAAGAGAAAACCGTCTCAGACCCCATTTCCCAATGGATTGACCTTACCTGCTGATATACTTTAAAGAGATCAGAAGCATCCTCCCAACAAAACACAGAAACAACCAAAAAACACATCTCATAACTACCCTAAAACCTTCACTGAAAGCAGTGACACAACTAACAGAGAGAGCCCTCTCTGACTACAGCTGGGCTAGAAGCTGTAGTCCAAAGATTGGTTAGTGGTTACCCCAGCCGTATTCCCTGAGGAGTCATAGGGAACAACCTGGGTGTTAACAGATACAAAATATTTTACAAAAAATATCTCATAACAGAGTGAGATATATTCTAGTGATGACAAATCATTTTAACAAGAAAATAGAGACATCTAGTCTCGAAGAGGTCCTTTTATTTGGCTTGCTGTTGTAACTTCGTGCTGGCTGCCCTATTTGACTGATACTCTTTACCTGCTCTGATACTCTTCAACCTGTTTTGACCATTGTTCACCTTTATTCATCTCTATTTATCTCAACAAGGTAAATAGCCCGAAATTTACATTTTACCAAAGGTAACTTTACAAAATTTCTAACATATCTTCCCACCATTTCTGTTTTGGCAATTTGTGCCTATGAAGTTTTCTTAGAGTTTCATCAGTCTCTGTATATCTGAAAAAATTAAGTTGAATGGCGAATAGGTGCTTTACCTCGTGCTCAATGTAGAATAAGTTCTCTAATTTGTCATAGAGAACTCAGCCTGTGGGAAGTGATTTCACTCCTGATGCACTTGATGATGGGCTAACTTGATTACCAGCATACCTATTCAATTTATATACATAATCAATGTGTTTCATTAACTTATCATCAATGACCAAAGGACTTTGTAGCCCTTTACTCTGCAAAACTGTGAATTTCTCCATGAAAGAATTGATTTATACTTGCATGTCTTGGCACCTTCTCTCTAAGTTCTGCATTAAAGTTCTCTTAGTCAGAACTCTTTTGATTTCCAAAATGGTGTCTGTCCTATCTGAGATGCCAAGTACTTATAACTGTTCTCTGTTTTTGGTATTCAAATAATTGATAAGCCTGTTGGATTCTTCTGGATTTTTACCCAACTCTGCTCTTGTCTGCTGAATTGCTCCATAGGTTGTTTTTATTAAGTCTAGCTGCTCATAGATTACTTGGATTGATGGCCATATCTCGTTTATAGACTAAATGATATTAGCCCAAAGGATTTTCCTAATTTCTGTCAAGGGCTTATCAAAAGTGAGTTCTTGTTCTAAGGTTTTTACTTTACTTTCTAAGGCTTTAATCTCCTTAGTTTTTTCCACAATACTTATTTTGGAGATGTCATAATTCTTCTCTACCTTAGCCAATTGCTCTTTCACTTGTTTCAACTCTGTAACCTGCAATCTCAATTCTTCCATGGCCTTTATTAATTCTTCGGTGCTCATATTAGTACTGCTACATGGTGTTGTACCTGTTGTTGATGTACCTGTTATTACCTCTGTTGTGACTGCTGGGACATTTGGGGCTAATGTTTTTCCACTTGTGGAAGGGACTGCAGTTGAGACTATGTGGATTACCTCAGGAGGCTGAGAGGTCGACTCTCCCTGCTTTTCCTTTAGTGATTTTTCTAATGCCTGCTAAGTATCATTTAATCTTTCGTTAAGTGTCAGGAGTAGGTCCATCATATCTTCTTCTGATTTCTGTTGTATAACTTCTGCACCCTATGGATGTGTTGAAGGAGGCAGTTTCAGTTGTTTTCTTAAGGTAGCAATGTCCTATTCCTTTTTCTTAATTAGTGCCTTTATGCCTTTAGCATCTTTGGGATCATGTCCCAATCCAATAATGATCTCTTCTAATGATTTGATCCTGTTATCTTTGGCCAGAGAAGAGGCTTTCTCCAAATGTAATTGAGTTGTTGTGTTGTCCAAGGTATTTTGCAATTTGTGGGATAGCATTGCTTTGTCAGTCAGTGTGGAATAAACCATTTCCCCAGTCTGCTTATGAAGCTCAATCTGGTCCATAGGATGAATATCTTTGGCCAAGACCTCCAAGTTTGTTCTGATATAGTCTGCTGCTGACTGGGGTTGCTGCAGCTTTGGCTTAAAATAACTCATTATCATTTTACCTTCTTTAATGTCAGAGGCTGACATTAATCTCTACTAGTTTGTTGGTTCCATTTTAAGATATTGACCATAAATTTGAAGCCTTATTGGGTCATTCCTGGCCTTTATCTCTGTGAAATTCTTCTTAATGTCTAAGGCCTGTTTGCTTTGTGGCCTGGTGGAAGATACTTCTACACTGTGTTGTCTTTCTAACTCCTGCCTTTGTGAGCTAGTTGAGGTTACTCCCAATGATGGAGTTTGCTGGCTGGCTCTTTCTTCTCTCTGGTTGTCTATAGTTTCTTCAATTATGTCCTCTTCTGACAGAGGATTCAGTCTTTGTCTCTTTGCTCTAGGTTTTTCTATTGGTCCACTGATAGGTGTGATGTTTTCTCTGTCCCTCTTTTTGTTTCTTTCCTCATTTAGAGGAGTCTGCAATGCTGGAATTTCTACTGCTTTAGCTTGGGCTGGAGGAATGTGCACTTGACTCTATTCTCTGGACTTTGCAGGCTGATCTGTCATTGTAGGCTACTCTGTAGTATCTATCTCTTTTCCCTTGGAAGTCCCTGTAACTGGTATGTTGGTTTCCTATGCAGGCTGATGGGAAGTTGCAGCAGAGGATGTACCAATTTCTGATTGTTGAGGCAGCTTGAATGTTACCTGCCCAAAAGAGTCCAGGTCAAGGGCTTTTTCAAGTTCTTTCATATCCATTTCCATCTTTTCTTGCTCACTAATCTCTTCTATTAAGGTCCCTTCTACCCATTCATACTAATTTGCAAACTGTTCAATTTCTGGGATCCTATGATGTATATAAACTAACAACATGTTCTTTGTTCTTCTATCACATATGAAACTATTTGGGTCATATGGCACCCACCAAAAACTTTTCTTCAATCTAATATGGTCTTCTAAAATCTTTTCAGCATCTTTCCATGCATCCCTAGAATTGATGACATAAGGGCCTAGTTGGTTCTTTATTCTTAACTGGGATTTCTTCTTTGCACTACAAAAATGGACTAAGTCTGCATTGATAATCTGTCTGAAATATTCTAGTGCAAACAATCTCATGGGCACATATTTAGGAAATTTGAAATGGAAAATTTCACACCCATACATTCTGATCTCTGTGTGGTTTTGGTACAGGTACCATTCACCTATCCTGTACTGCTTAGAGAGTTGGAGAATCTTTTTCATGTCACCAGTGAGTCTAGGAGGGGAAACCCCTATCAACAAAGTAGATGTTGGATGTACAAACCAGACAATGAATTCATTATAGGTATAAGGAGACTCCAGAGTTTTATGAAAGATTGAGTTCCAAAAGATCACAGACCTTCGATTTCCTTTTGAGTCCAATTTCCTGATAGGGAAAGGAAAGCTATCTGGTTGATGATATAACAAAAGATGGTATATAAAAGATGTGTATTTGAAAACTCCTTCCCTATCCAAACTCATGAATTGATCATGGACTTTATTGGCAATGAAAGTAGCATAGTCATACTTGACAGCAGGGGGCTGTCCAGGAGTGAATATTGACAACAAAACTAGAGTAATATCATCAACATATTCACTGGTATTAAATCCCATGATCATGGATATCATGTCAACAATAATTCTACCAGTTTCAGTGAAAAAGGTCTGTAGATAAGGAGGTGGACCATTGGGTTGATAGTTTGGTAACATAAACATCTGAGCAATACGGGTTATCTCTGATTTGGGCAACTGAGGGGCTTTTTCAAGCAGATATCCTAGGGAAAGAGGAGCAAGGGGTTGAGTAGAATGGAACTGTATCATTTCATTAATGGACTTAGCAGTTATAGGAAAAAGAACAGATTGTGATGGGGACATAACTGCTTTATGGACAGGGTCATAGTTGGCACAGCATTGATGAATGATATCTGGGAAAACATGGACTGAGGGGAGGAAATACATGGGAAGATTGGATTCCCACAGTCCAAAAAAGTCAAAATTATTCAGATGACTATCCCTGATTTGGCAAAAGCTTTTAAGATGGTTACTATCACCAAATAGGTCTTTTATCTGGAAATCTTTGTCGGCCAGGGGTAAATAATCTAAGTCCTTATGGGGTACGTTCATGGGTGCGACATTCAAGGCTATGAGAGTTTCCATATTTGGTTCTTGTGTATTCAAACTGGAGTTCAGACTTCTTGTAGGAAAAATGGACTAAATAGTTGTTTTGGGGTCTCTTTATGGCAGCTACAGACCATTTTTAACTTGAATTTGGCTTTATCTAGCAGAATTCCCAATGGAAAACTGAAATTGCAGGGTTGCAAGGCAAAAATGGATAAATACCTAGATTAAGGAGGAAAATTGTACAATGGCAGGTTGGTTGGAAGGCTACGAAGCTCATACTGTAGTCTTGCTAGTCAGGTCGCGGTTGAAAAACTAGAATAGTGGACTAGGTCGTTAATTTGCATGGGAGCTGGACGTAGAGCTTTACAGTGAAAATGACATTTTATCGTTGTTTTTAACAAAATTTGGGTTGGCACGACTTTTTTGGCATTTATTTGAAGGATAACGTCAGCGTGATGGGACATTTTATTGTTACGCGGAGGGTGGTAAGTGGCCCGCACCGCTTTTGGGTTCAAGTGGTATCGGGCCGGGGGTGAGCGAGCATATGGAGCAGGCGACGCATGGCGAGGGTATGGCAGAAAACTGCCTGGTGATCACGAGTTAAAGCGCGGTCACCAGGGGGGTCGCGATATGATCGTCGACTATTGAATTATGGGGGGACGATCAGGCGGTGGACAGGAAGTGAAGTAAGGCGAGAGTTTCTGTATGCGGGCCCAATATAATTACCCATTAATAAATCATATCGGGTGAACTGTGATTGGTCGGTGTAATGGTTATTAATTAACCCGGGTGGTTAATTAATCCCTATGTGCGGCGAGAAGGTTTTTAATAATTTTAAAATAAACTTATCAATCCATGTTTAACTATATAATGGTTATATACCATCCGGGCGGGAATTATATAAAGTGTGGGGGTTTTATATAATTACATTAATACGGGAAGGGTTAATAATTTTCGGGAGTTATATAATAATGGTTAAAAATTAATATGAAATGAAATAATAAGCACCAAGCTAAAAAGTTAGGAATTTACATTTAAACTTAGGCTAAAGGGGTTTTTTAAGCGATATCATGCATTTCCTACGTAAAATAGATTCTTTTTCACTTAAGCAAACTTTATGGAATGAAACGAATGATGTATGGATGATCCCCTTTGACTTTCAAAGACCTTAATGCTTAGAGGAAATTAGTGAAGTGTTTAGGGAAAATGTGAATGGAAGTTAATCATTTAACCTTGCCTTGATTGAACTGCATCAGGTGAAATGTCTGCCTTGCACTTTGTGATAAAAGTAAAAGCTAATTCATTAGAATCATTTTTCATCACAAGTATCGTTCTGTAACACCATCTACCTACCCTACCTACTTTAACCTGACATTTTTTCTTCTTTATTTGGGTGCACTTAGACTGGCAAACCCTTATCAAACCATCATTTTCTTTTATATGGCAAGCCTACCTAAGTCTACACTTATTACATCCAAGGGCTCAGATTAAACTGTTGAGCTCCTTTTATTTACTCTACCTATCTACTTTTCTGCCAAGATTAAACAGTTTGGTCAGATTTTATTCTCTATTCTACAACATGAAATTGAAAAATGAATGAGCCAAGTTTAAGCTGTTTGACTCTTCATAAATTGTGGCAAAAGTTTAACAAGTTGCACACAATTGCTTATTACAGAAAATGAAATAGTAGTGGCATTTGGACGTGCACACTTTCCTGGTCTATTTTGTTTGGGGTTCATTTCTTTCACTTTTTTGACCATTTTATTCTTTTTACCCTTCGATTTTTCTTTTAGGGTATACCCTCTTTACATTTTTTAAATTTTTTTTTTTTGACAATATGGAAAACCTTTGCAATAAGAAAAGGTATGAACATATTACAGAGCTCATTAATTCAATCATGAAATATGACACCTATTGGTATAGGAGCATAACAAGAGGAACTTTTAGTTCCTAAGGAGGAGGAGCCTCAGATTGATGCGGAGCAGCCACATGCAGAGGATCCGGGAGTCGAGACATCCACTCATGCTGAGACTTATAGAGATGGGAAGAAACACTCAAGGGAAGCTGACAGGTTGATGCTAGATGCACGGGAGAATGTGGGATAGCCATCTTCTCAGCACAGACAGAGAAGGTCACCCCAGCGGTACACTGGGTACATGGCCCTGGTTGGGGAGTGTGTAGATTCTGAACCTTCTTCATTCGAGGAGGTAATGCAGCAACCAGTTTGGGTTGATGCAATGGTAGAGGAGTATGACTCTATCATTTGGAACAGTGTGTGGGATGTTGTCCTAAGACCTCAGGACAAGTCAGTGGTAAGTTCCAGATGGCTTTACAAGGTAAAGCAGGCAGTTGATGGCAGTGTTGAGAAACATAAGGCAAGGTTTGTTGCTCGTGGTTTCTCACAGGTCAAGGGGACCGACTATAATGAGACCTTTGCTCCTATAGCAAGGTACTCATCTATCAGATTGATGTTGGCACTATCAGCTCAGATGGGTTGGAAGATCCATCAGATGGACATGAAGACAACATTCCTCAATGGGAAGATTGAAGAGGAGGTGTACATTGAGCAGCCAGAAAGTTTCGAGACCTTCGATCATGAGTCGCATGTGTGTCGTCTCAAGAGGGCTTTGTATGGGCTAAAGCAAGCATCCCATGCTTGGTACACCAGGATCGACAACTATTTCACCGGGTTGCGCTTCACCAAGTGTGAAGCAGATGTGAACCTTTACCACATCATGGTAGAAGGTAAGCCATTGATCATTGTTCTTTATGTCGATGATCTAATTTTGACAGGTGATGATCAGGTGATCCAGTCTTGCAAGGAGGACCTTGCAAGAGAGTTCGAGATGAAAGACATGGGTCTTATGCACTACTTTCTAGGCATGGAGGTGTGGCAGAAAGATGGGGAAGTATTTGTGTCTCAAGGCAAATATGCCAATGAGATACTTAGGCGCTATCACATGGAGAAGTGCGAGCCCATGCAGACTCCTCTAGCTAGGAACTCGAGGAAGGAGGATGCTACTTCAGGTGAGGTAGTAGCTACTACTATTTATCGGTAGCTTGTGGGTTCACTTATGTATCTGGTGGACACATGACCAGACTTATGCTTTGCAGTGAACCAGCTGAGTCAAGCTATGGTTCAGCCTACCAAGAATTTTGGAAGGCAATGAAGCATGTGCTAAGATACCTCAAAGGCACATCTCAGTATGGATTGTGGTACAGATGGACAGAGGGAGTAAAGCTTCAAGGCTTCACAGATGCGGATTGGGCAGGGAGTCCATCAAACCAGAAGAGCACTTCTGGAGGAATCTTCAACCTTGGTTCAGTTGCAGTTTCCTGGTACAGCAGGAAACAGAGGTCAATTTCACTTAGCTCAGCAGAGGCTGAATACATGGCTGCTAGTCAGGCTGCATGTGAGGCCATTTGGATGCAAAAGATTCTAGTGGGATTGTTTGGTTAGACCATGGATCCAACTGTGATCTACTGCGATAATCAAAGTTGTATCAAACTCTCTAAGAATCTAGTTTTTCATGACAGGTCCAAGTACATTGATATCCGGTGTCACCATCTTCGAGACTATGTGGTCAAGAAGGTCATGACGTTGTTGTATGTTTTGACCGAGGAACAGGATGCAGATATTTTGACTAAGGCATTGTCAAAATGCAAGTTCGAGTTCCACAGAGACAGGATTGGGGTTACTGATAATCCCTTTCTTGTTGAGAGGGAGTGTTGAAAATAGCAACAAGAAATGCTAAAAATAGCACTGCCATAAAT
Organism: Pinus taeda; assembly: GCA_000404065.3. Classification (NCBI taxonomy): domain Eukaryota; kingdom Viridiplantae; phylum Streptophyta; class Pinopsida; order Pinales; family Pinaceae; genus Pinus; species Pinus taeda. Next base: position 11,538 of record APFE031481170.1, on the reverse strand, counting down.
AGAATTTCAGGATACATTCTTATTTTAGTTAGTCCCTGAACTAAAATAGAGAAGTAAAATTCGAATTTTGTTTTAGCAGTTGTTTGTAAAATAATTAATTAATTCATATTGAGTTAACTAGTTGTAGAAAATCAAACATGAAGTCTATTTGGGGACATGCAACAGTTATCCCATTGATTGAGGAATTTATCCCTTAGTTAAAGAGATAAGGATGAGTTGTAATTTGAGTTGTAATTAGTTAGCTCAGTTAACTAATTTAAGTCCAGTTAGATTAGTTCCAATAGTTTGTTGAACTAATTGTCAGTTCAGTTAGTTAATGCATGCATGCATGTAACTGCTGCACTTCAGATAACTGAATATTCTCTCATAAATAACTCATGCATGTCAGTTCAGATAGAGACCCAGTTGAGTTCAAATGATGGGACAGTGTACTATTAGTTGCAAGAATATTCCATGGAGGATATCTCTTGCATGCAGAAAGAATTCATTCCTTGAGGATTGCGCAGTTACTTCTTCAGTTTAGTGAGTGTGTGATGAGGCCAATCACACAGGTGGCATCATTGGACCCCAAGAAAAATTGCGCAAGGAAATAGGAGGCTTGGAGCGCTAAGGGAAGGCATATCTTGTGTCTGTTCAGTCTGTGAGCTGTATTTTTCGATTGCAGAGAGAGAAGGATAGCTTGTGAGATAATTCGTTTTGTAATCTAAACATATTTCCACTTGTATGATAATATAGATAGCGGGGTTTTAAGATAAGGCTTTCACCAGATTATTCTTTTGCGTTCAGGTGTGATTGATTTCTCTTCATCTGTTATATGTGTTCTAATTGATCTTGCTCATATTTGATTAAGCTTCCGCAAGTTTGTTGTAGAAGTAGATCTTGTATTTTTCTTTAGTATATTGCATTATTAGGTGATCTACAGTGGGAAATTTCTACTTGGTATCAGAGCTAGCTGATCTATAGAGAAATTTCTACACATATGACACATTTCTAGCAGCTACAATTACATGAAATCAGAGAGGAAACATGAACATAATGGAATTTGAATAGAGAGGTAACATACTGTAGTACTCGAAGGTAGGAATCACCACCATTTCATTAATATTCTGAAAGATGCAAATCTTGAAATCATACAGTCTTAAAAAATAACATGTAGTTAATATTTAGGATTCAGAACCCTTTCTAAGTGTTTCTTCCTCCCTTTTATAAGGAGAGAAAGAACATGGAAATTAGTTACAAAACATCTCAGGCCAAAGATTCCAGCGGTCAGCATGACTAGCTATCTTGGCGTGTAGTCTCTGTCGCCTCCAATTATTACAACAGAAAGGTACTTTTCTTGGAAATAAAACAAAATAACAATAGCAATCAAAATCAACAAAATAGAATTAACAAGTGAACTGAAATGATGGTCCTGTAAAATATCTCCACGCCACTCTCTTTGTTGGCCTCTGGTCCAACCACGCTTCTGGTACATTATGCATCATGCTCTCTCGGTCAGTTCCCTATCACTTTCGGTATCAATAGTTTCACTTCTACACATACAGGAACCTGAAAGTGGTTTTGCGTGGTGGCCATGACATATCCTGAACATTGTTTCCAACTCATCTATCCCTCTAGACTTCCTGCGGAACACTATCGAAGCCATACATGCCCTATAAAATAGTTATACAACTGTATTGGAGCTCAGGTTGTTCGGGAACTTTAAACTGGACAGGCTTTGTGAAACTGTGAACGTTGATCTCTCTAAGCCCCTTTTTCTTTGATCCCTTTCGGTATTTCTTCATCATGTGACCAAAGGCTATGACGGAGTTCTTGGCCAAATATTGGAGGTCGACAAATCAGTGATTTGCTATCAAAGTCATTGGTGCATCCTCCTGAAACTTGTAATCATCGATCATCCTTTATGCTTAGCCCTTAGTTTCTCGACTCTTTATGTGACCATGGGCTAGCCCCTGTATCAGAGACCCTTTATCGGCGGATCGTAATCATGGTTTCAACTTTGATGTAATAACATGCCTCATCCTATGAATGTTGATCTTTAATTAGTGACATCAACACTCCACCACGTGTCACTTTTTGAGTGGTAACACATTTCACTCAAATATGGCCCCTTCGACCCTTAAAAATTCCATATCTCCATGCCACGTGTCCTCCGTACTGCCACGTCATGATGACATCAGATCACATGTGGATTTATTGGGATCAATAGTATTTCGCCACATGGCCTTCTAGAGGAGAGAGAAAAATCCCGCCTGCCCTTGGTTTTCCGCTAAAATCCTTTGTAAATCATTTTTTGCCTTTCTCGACATTTTAACACTAACAATGTTATTGTATATCGCACATCACAATTCCATTAGGATTGAAACTTTTGAAAATGTTGATCACCGATATGCAATACGGCCTGGTCACCAACTGTCGATTGCATTGTGTATAGGACCCCGCCGATTGTAGATTTGTGACATGCCCAATGCTTTTGTGATCACCGATTGTTGATTTCACTGTACCTTGTACCTCTAATATGTGATCACCGATATCGGTGATCGTTGATCACAAGTTTACTCTAACTTCGCTGATATGTGAGCACGTTGATACAGGACCTCTGATATATCGGGCATCTAACATGCGATGGATCGATATGCCATGCTACTCTGAGTGTGATTACTGATATGCTGATATACTATGCGCCATGGACCCTTGATCAACGATATGCCTATATCGCTCTAGACCTCTGATGTATGGGACCTCTGATATGTTGGAACTTCTGATTTGCAGGATCGTCAATATGCCTAGACCCAGGGTTTTACACTTAAGCATTTTCTCATTGTTTTCTGATTTTCAAAGATAACCTTCAATCTGCTCTAACTTTTGATTCTGGAGTCCATATGGGGAATTCTATATACCGTTGGAAATTTTCTTCAGATAACTTTCCAATGGAGAGGGTCTGATTTATTTTTGAGTGCTTATGTGGCATTGGAGGCTAGCTCCAAATGTCTCTATTATTTTTCCCTCTATATACAACTGGAACTCTTTTTACAGAAGGTGACAACATTGGTTCCACCTAGGGATGGGCATTGGATTGCAATGCATTGAGAACTTGCATTCTGTGAACTTCTCTTTTTTGGTCATGGAGTCTTTTTAAACAAGTGAATTTGAAAGTGAAATTTTAAACAGAAAACTGGAAATTTCATATGATAATTACAATGTACGTACCGGTATTTACAATGAGTGTAAGATAGGTACCTTTAACTCTAGAAATAGAATTTGAGGAACTGACCATTTACTATTAGCTCCAATGATCCATCTTCCATATTTTTGAGTAGGTACGTATTATTTCCTTTTTCCTCTGAAATGTTGAAAGGGTTGAACCAAAGTGAATCAAATTTTATGTGTTTACCTTTTTCTTCCCGTCAGACGAACCATCGAATAACTAAATCTCCTGGTCAAAGAGGTCGATCCTTGGCCTTTTTGTCAAACAAGGATTTCATCTTCTGTTGGTAATTTTCCAATTTAGCCCCCACCTATTCCCTATTTTCATGAAGCTCAACCAGTTGGTTTATCCTTAGTGTTAAAGCACTTGGCTCCTCCTCATATAGTTGTTCACCAAGGGACTTCATCTCAAGCATCGCAATCTTTTCAGTCTGTACTTCCGCCTCCCCCTCAGGCACCTGGAACACCACAAGCAATCGTTGGTAATCCTAAAATGGCCCAAAGACCATGGAGAAATCCTGGTGCGGTTACCATGCCTGCACCTTTACATCCTTTACCCAATTACCCCGAAAAATGGTTACCCAAATTCAATCCAAATACTGGAACTTCTGCAGAAGAGCATATTAACAATTTTATGCTATCAGTCAATCTAAAGGGAGTCACTGAAGAAGATGTGGTAGTAAGATTGTTTCCCTATTCACTACAAGGATCTGCAGGGTCTTGGTATTTTTCCTTACCCTCTGGATTCATCACAAGTTGGAATATCTTCCAGGAACAGTTTCTCACCAAATACGGTGATGACAGATCCTTAGCTACACTTGTCCATGATATTTCAAATTTAAGGATCGAGTCAAGAGAACCCATTAAGGAGTTCAACTCCAGATTTAACAAACTCTTGAACAAGATCCCCACTGATGATAAGCCAAGCGAACAAGTTAGA
>APFE031481157.1:0-13859 GCA_000404065.3 Pinus taeda | reverse complement strand
TTCTCACTATCTATCTCTCTAATAATGTTATCACTGCTATTCCTAGACTTGTGCGAATAATTAACTATACTATTATAAATATTATTATCTAGCTTAATATTCTCATTGCCAATCCCTTTATTATTCTCTTTATTAATGTTTTTTGAATCGAGAGACTTATTAACTCTATTAATATAATTGCTATTCTTATCTTTTATGCTATAATCATTTAAACCCTTATTGCTGCTAATCATATTACCGCTATCGCTCATACCTAAACGCATGTTAAAAACATGGATATCTATGATCGGACTCTTACCAATACGGTTAATAACCCCACCGCTAACGCTATCAGGGAAACCGAGCGAACTTACCTTGACCGCGCCAACCGAGCATCCGGCTTGGTTGTCGTTGCTCCACGTACCGTCCCTGCTGGCGTTCTTGGACCTGACTGTGTGATTCCCGCAAACTGGAGATCGATTCCGTTCAGAGACTGAACGCTTACCCCTGATTATTACGCAACCTGCATCTGGCGAGGACGACGTAGATATCAGGCTTTCCTCATCGATCAAACCGCTAATTAGGGGTCTATCATTGCCTGCAGAGGGGTTACGCACCAGAGAGCCTCCCTCATCGCTCAGACCTGGAGAAATGACGGGAGAAGGAGGCGCAGCAATCATTTCGACGTCTGAGCGCTGCAACTGAGCACTCTGAGCCCTCAAAGACTCAGGAAAACGCTCACTTGTCGTCTTGGAAAGCTGAAGAGGGCATTCGGTAAGGTTAAAGGATACCGAATTCCCCGAGGGATCAAGGGATCGCTCACAGCTAGAGCTGCCTGCGAGGTCTGCGCAGCCATTCGATGATGAGGCTGACCTGAGGCTACACTCCGATTGTCTCGCTTTTTTAATATAGATAGATACATAGATAGATATTTACATTGATTTTTTTTGTTATTAATAATTATTATAAATGTCACATCTCAATATCAATAGAAATAATTACATATTTCCTTCATCTTAAATAACACAACAATATTTAATGTTTTAAACATAAGATTTTTTTTTATTTTTTTTTTTTAATAATATATAATAGTCATTCTCTCTTTCTATGCCTTTATATACACAGCTTCTCCTTCTTCTTAATCAACCACACTTAACAAAGTGTTTTAACATTTATAATTGTTATTTGGATTTACTTTTATAATTATCACATTCTCTCTTGCACACACTCTCTTTATAGATAAAATAATATTTACGATTACTATTTATATTATTATATTTTAAATATTATATCCTCATTTAATATTAAATATGGAAGAAATTATAAATATTCCCCATACCATGAATTAAAAAGTATATACTAAAATATTTTAAATATATTGAAATATTTCATTAATAATTTACATTCAATTTATTTTTACCTAATAAATCTTTTAAATATCACATCTAAGTTTAACACAAAATGAAATACACATCTCATTACTAAAATGTAAATATAAAATACTAATCAATTAGCCCTTCCTTTTTCGAACCATATGGAATGACAAGTGTCTCAACCAGTTGAGGAGGCACAGAGCCAGATGCAAGATTTATTGCAGAGATTTCAAGGAACAGAGTTCGTTACACTAGTAGTTAACCAGTAGTTAACCACCACTCAGTACAATACACACAAGCTGAATTCTGGTGCAGAACTTGTAGACTACACCCAGTTCAGCTAAAGTAATATTTTTTTTCGCAATAGTCTATAACGTGATTTTTTGAAAGTTTTTTTGGCAGATTTTTCCGGTCAAAATCCGGCAACAATTCATTGGAATCCCAAGTTTGATAGCTAGTTTCTGCACAATCAATGGTTCCTAGGGATTTTTCAAGGCGCTGAATCCAAATATGCAGTTAAAAAACCATTTTAACTGCTTAAAAATCAAGATTTAACCTCATTTCTTCCGCCGGATTTCGTCACCGGAATCTCCAAAAAGTCGCATTATAGACAACTCTTTTATTTCGGAGGGATGACAGTTGATAAATACGATATGATTAAGTTAAACTACAAACAGTTCCACTGTTGTTCATTCATAAACGTAGTGATCTATGTCACTGGTACTTATGGAACATGTGGCTTGATCCGATTGTTGGTCAGCAACACATCCGCCAAGTGTCATTTATATTCTTGAACACGTCTTCTGATCATGATTTTTGTTAACGACACGTCCAGTGAACTAATAATGCAAGCTCTCGCTCTCGCGGGGCAGTAGCAGCGATTAATAACATGGGTGAGGGTTTCTGTGTAGGACGGTAGTAATGCATGCTTCCACTATTGAGTCAGAATTATAATGTTTGAATAATTGATTATAAGGGGAGTTTTGTATGCACAATTTTGGCACAACCATCCTTTTTGTTGGTTGAGAGATATGTAAACTGTTGGATAGTGGTGACTCTTCTCCCCGGTTTCTTTAGAAAATTTGCCAAACATCAATGGATCAATGCGTTTTCTGTGTACCTCTGCTTTTCTGACAAACAGACTGGATTTTCCGTGAATCTTTTGTTCTTAACTACTTTTCTTTCACTGGCAAGTCAGATCACAATCTCTTTTTAAAATCAATGAAGCCCGTAGAGATTGTATCTTTATAATGCCCTTCTGATATTTGGTCATTTCCTCTTAGACCGGTGCTTGCCAAGAGTGGCTTGTCATGGTTGTCCATAATTGGAGTAGGTCATTGTTGTCAAGTAGGTCATTGGTTTGACAACAGATTGGGAGGACCTCGGCCAAAGGTCTTATTAGTTTTTAGTAATGATTTGAGCATCGAATTCTACTGTGTGAATTTGGACGAGCAATTTAGTACTGTAATTCGTGCATTCTACTGTGTGAATTTGGACGAGCACTTTAGTACTGTAATTCGTGCATTATTTACCCGGGGTGCGTGAGACAAGTAGCAACATGGGTATGGGACCAACCAGTAATATTACTCCAACCAGTTTTTTCTAAAATTACTCAACCAGTGAAACTTAAATTCGGTGATGTCACACTTCATGGTTAAAAAGTACTCAACCAGTCAAACTTAAATTCGGCGATGTTTCAGTGATGTCACACTTAAAAGGGTAAAAAGGCAGAGTGATGGATATCAAAAAGATACGAGAAAGGAGAAAGGTAGACAATGTTAGCCTAAAAAAAATAGTGTAAATATCAAATATTTAATATTAATTTTCTATTTAATATTAATATTAAAGTCAATATTATCTTAAAACTTTTTATATTATTTATATACTTAAATTTGTAACAATTTTTGAAGTTACAGTAAGGGAAAATTGATAGGGATTTTGAATGGGTTTTGTCAATTTCCATCTTTTTTTTTTACCATTTTGATGTTTATTTTCAATCAACTTTTTATGAATTCCATGAAAAAAGCATCACTTTTGTCAACAAGACTTACAACAATCTTATCTCACTTAAATAATTTAGTAGGATGTAAGATATCTAACTTAATACTTTGATAGATATCTAACTTATATTAAATCTGATAGATATCTAACTTATATTAAATCTATTATCATAATATTAGAAATAATTATAGTATGATAATAGTTATAAAATGTTCGTTTTATGATTTAATCATTAATATATATTGATAAGTGTGAATCATAAGTTCTTCATACTTTATTTATATAAATTAATAAATAATGAATAAGTATATAATATATGTATTTTGTATATGAAAATTTTATTATTAAAATAGCTGTTAAGTGAAGCAACCATCAAATTATTACTTTGATCTATTTTCATGTTACCAAATGCATAAATAATGGTGGGCAATAACTCTATGTTTAATTACATACAAATTCTACTTATTTAGGTGGAAAGACTTCGCTTAAATTCTCTTTTCACACTAAAAGAGGTTTTCACCTCAAGAAATTTGATTTAATAATAATCAAATTAACCTAGATCCATCCTAATCCTAGATTTATGAAGAACTAAGAGGAATCAAATCTATTGAGGTGCAAACCTTCCTCAAAGTTTTGTACTCAAAAATGTGGTTTGCACCGTAAGAGATTTGATACCTCTTAGAGCTTGATAAAATTGGGATTTAAGATGGGGTTGGTTTACTAAATTTACATCTCCCTATCCTAAATTCTTATTGAGTCGACATTAAAATGTTTACACTTATTTAAAGATACTACAATATCTCCCCTATTCTAAACTATAAAATTGGGATTTAAGATGGGATTGATTTACTAACCTTACATCTCCATATCCTAAATTCTTATTGAATCAACATTAAAATGTTTACACTTATTTACCTATACTACAATATCTCCCCTATGCTAAACTGTAAAACACTTGATAGCACAATAACTTATTTTTAAATTTAAGAATATGTTCAACATCACTGTTTTAATATTTTTTAATATAATATTAAAGCATATATAATGATAATTTGATTAAAATATTTATGTTTTTCTTTTATATATTATTTAATAAGTTTTTACATAGAATTTAATTAAAATGGTTTGAAATAATAAAAAAGTTATTAATCTATATAAAAAAGAATTTAGAAAACCAAAATAACTATCTCTTCCGCAAATTGCATTATAAATTTTTAACAAAATAATAAAAACATAAAACAATTAGAATTTCTCCGTATTCATTCATTATTCTTATTATTTTTAATTATTAAATTTCGAAAATTACATAAAATATATTTTGAATTAAGAAAAAAATAGAATATCCCCAAAAAAATTAAACATAAAGATTTTAAACAAATAAAACAGTATTAACATTAAAATATCTCAAAACTTAAGAATCAAACAACAAGATATATACAACTTCGTCATTATTCGAAACCATTTAAAATCATTTACCATTTATAATGAAAAACAACTTTATCCACATGGAGACGACCCACTGCTAAAGAGGAAAGTAGCTCGTTTAATCTTAATCAAATATGAAGAGCCAAGATAAGTGATCGAATGAAAATAAATGTGTGTAACTTATACCTTTTTAACGACTCCTATTTGGAGGTTGAGGTAATTTTATTTTATTAAATTGGATTAAATATTTTTTAATTAATTATTTTTGATTACTACTATATACTATAAGTTCTTTATTTAAAGAATATGGCATTTAGTACGAGATTGGGAATGTATTAAACATTAACAAAGATTGAAAATGTTGTAATAGTCGCAAATCTAAAAATAGTTATTTTACATTACAAGGTAAAAGTTGCACCGTTAACAAACACATCAATCATATTTATCAAAATATTATTAATTTTATTTATTATATAATATTTACAAAGTTTTGGCTAGATTGTGGTCAGGTGCATTGTTAAGGTACTCTTTTTGTTTAAAATCGAGTTGGTAAAAAGGTGAGGGGGAGGGATATTACTTAATCTCAATGGAATAATAGAGGTTAAATTTGCATGGGATCTAGGAAGGTTAATCGGATATGTATGGTCTCTTACAAGGTTTATGCATTACTAAAGACAAAGGCATTAAATATTTTATTGTTCTTGAAGACTTGCTGCTTACAATCCATTATTTCATTAAGTTATGCATTGCTAAAGACAAAGGAATAATCCATTATTTCATTATGGAGAGTAGTTTGAAGGATAACACTCTTTCCTTAGTGCTTAAAATAATTGGAAGATTGGTTGCTTTCTTTCATACCAAAGAGTTCTAACATATTATCATAATCAACAACATGGATATTAATCTGCAAGCTTATAAGGCCCGCTCTCTAGAAGAGGCTAAGTTAGAAATTAATGACTCCAATAAATTCTTTCCAATCCCCTAAGGCTATATTGTCCCTAGAATCTAGTTTTCCCCTTGGCCTCTCCCTTATTTGACTATTTGTCTCCTTAGATTTAACCCAGGTCCCCCCCCAACTTCCTTATATCCTACCCATTTATCTTCCCCTTTTATTTGACGTCCTTCATAATCTCCTCGGATACCTTGAAGGTTCAATGATTGGGTTCCATGTTTGGAATTTGATCTCCCATGATATGGCATTATATGAGAGTTGTTACCATGCATATGCATTGCTCTTCCTCTCGCATGCTTGTTGTTACTATGATCATATGCCCTAACCTTGGAATCTCCTTTTGCTCTAAATCATGATGGCTCTCTTCAAAAGTTGTATTGGGAAATTTAATGATCAACTAATGAGGAACATGTGGATGGACATGAGAATTTGTGACAAATTCAACTTTCACCTTCTTCCAACTCAATTCATGACTGAGTTTTGTATCCCAGATTATTCTATCTCCTTTGTGGTATGTTAATTTGGTTACAATTTTGTCACTGGAATTCACTGTGGCATTCAGGTGTCCAATTTTCAAGCAGCTTTGGAAGATCTTTGTTTTTGGTTTTAGTTGCTCCTCCCTTGTCTTGGTGAGATTGTGGGTTCAACACTCCAGTTTGTGAGAATTTTGGAGAACGGGGCTCTTTGGTTTTGAAGCCACTCTAGCAGCACCTGGGCTCCCTAACTTTGTCGACCTCTTGTCGGTCTGGGATCTAACGCATGAAGGTAACTCTTTGTTTCCCATTTTCAATTTAGTTCTCTGCAAGCGACATAGCCTAGATGAAAACTCCAGTGAAGTAGGTTCCTTTCTCAGCGCTCTGGGCTTGAATTCAAGTTTGTTAAAGAGGTTTGAGGCTTTGTTAGACATAATTCCAACAATATTGTGGCCTTCCTTCACAATGGTTTTGTGGAAGTTTTTGGTTCAGTGGCGATGTGATAATTATTTATCTTTTGTCTCTTAGTCGACCATAGTCTCCTTTGTTGGTTTAACATGATTTTTGAATGGCCAATGTTATTCCATCTATGCTTGGGGTATCAATAAATTGAGGCTTGAAAGATGTAAAGGCTCTTATTTACAACATATATATATATATGTATGTATGTATGTATGTATGTATGTATGTATGTATGTATACATACATACATACATACATACATACATACAAAACATAAAATATAATATATAATATATAATATAAATATATATATATATATATATATATAATATAATATATATATATATATATATATATATATATATAATTCCTAATAAAGGTTAATTTGTCTTCTCCTCCTAATTTGCAATTTCACCTCCTTGAATTATCACGGGTTTTAGGCAACAATGTAACATTATTATTTTTGTAATTAAATAGACATTTGACAAACCCTTGTTTTTAATAGTGAAAGCACTAAACGCTAAGCTCTATTGAACTATTGTTGGGCATGGAATCCCCCCCACAGCATGTTTTGGTGCTCAAAGCCCAAGTTTTGATCTAATATTGTTGTAAAGCTCTGCAAATTCCGAGCTCGGAAGTATGTTAGAGTCATAGGGTTGTCTGCCCTAGGTTTGAATGTAATGTCGGCCTACCCATGGTCCGCGGACCATGGGATTGTATAAATAGAGCGAGGCTCTAAATTGTAAAGAGATATTGGATAGAGGAAAAGGTAGAAGAAAAGAGCAAGAGTCTAAGTGTGTCATAGAGGTAGGAAAAGGCTCTGCAGCTGAGTGCGCAGAGACCTAGTAGAGTCCGCAACTGAGTGCACGAACCCTTGCAGCTGAGTGCACAGGGCAGAGTCGAGACTATAACCGAAGGAAGAAAATAATAAAGAGAATTTTTATCTTAATTCCATGTATCTGTTCTTGGGTTATTGTCCGTTGATATGAATTTCAATTATACTGTTTATTTACTACGCACACTTGTATGAATGATTTATATTGCTAAGTATACTTTACACAGGAAAATAAGCTAAGTTAATCAACTAACAATGGAATACTAGTAAGGACTTGAGTAATAACAGCATTCGGCCCCCGAGTAGGACTACATGAAGGCAACATCTTAGGCTGTGAGGTACAGGTAAGTGTGCATAGCAACGTGCGCGTAGGGTCGAACCGCGGACCACTTGAACTCATCAAACGTCCCGAGGGTGTGGAAACCTAGTTCTAGCACCCTCCCATACTACTTCGGGTGAGACCTCAGTCCATGCTCCATGTGTAATGCCCCACTTAAATCTTATCCTACAAATTTTGTTAATGTTTACATTATCTAAAAATATTGAGAAATATAGGTCTAATATAAAATTCATGATTTCCATTATTTAAATTCTCCACTTACCTTCTCAAATTGAATATTGGGTAGAATTTGGTCTCCTTCCATTATTTCAAAATGTATATATTCATTTCACATTACCCAATGTACCCTCACATTTATTAAGGAGAAGACATGGTCCTCTCCATGTAATTACATTTCACATTCCCCAATGTACCCTCACATTTTCTTGGGAGAGGACATAGTCCTCTCCAACTCATTATCAATATATATATATTCATTTCACATTACCCAATGTACCCTCACATTTACTAAGGAGTAGACATGGTCCTCTCGTAATTACATTTCACATTCCCCAATGTACCCTCACATTTTCTTGGGAGAGGACATAGTCCTCTCCAACTCATTATCAATAAATATATTCATTTCACATTACCCAATGTACCCTCACATTTACTAAGGAGTAGACATGGTCCTCTCCATGTAATTACATCTCACATTTCCAAATGTACTCCTAGCTAACTTCGGAGAAGAGAAGTCAACTATAGGGATGGATGAGAAGTGAATGACATTAATGAGAGGTGGTTGAGATGGAGAAGGGAAGGAGGGTATAAAAAGGGAAGGGGGAAGGGAGAAAAGGGGGAGTTTTTGGGGAGGTTTTGCTTATGATTCTGAGGTTGGTTGTGATTGTTTGGACTTGTTATGATTTTGGGGAGACCTTGGAAACCTATGGAGGTTTCTTGGGTTTGAGAGGAGGAAAGTATTGTTATCTGGTTTTGCACATTCTTCTTGGTGACACACTATATCTGGTTGGACTTGGGCACAGAGGGCTAGGGAACCTGTGGAGGTTTCCTGGGCTAGGAATTTGTTTCCTAGTTAGCTGGGAGGTAAATCCGGTTGGGTCGGTGAGAAGGAGCGTTCAGCTGGAGCTATAAGACAAAGGTATCATCATCAACCACCGGAACAGGTATTTTTCCATGGACTGCTCTTGTTAAGTTGATATCAATGGAATGCTCACCTTAATTTATGTTGCTTATGATAAAATGATAAGATGTTAAATGTTTAAATCTTTGTGAGAAGGTCAGCAAGCTCCTTTTATTACTTGCAAATCAACAGTAAAATAGATCTGCTAGTGTATAATAGATTGAGACTCTAATAATAGGAATCGGGTTCTTACACATGGTATCAGAGCTTTGGTTCAAAATCTGGACTCAAAGCCCACTAAACCCCAAATATCGCTAGAAGGATGGCTTGAACCTCTGACCTTGTAGCTGTTAAGCTGTTTTGGTTAACACCTTTGGCATTGTCTTTTGAGCTGAAACAAGAAAATGTCAGCTAAATATCATTCATTCAACACATAAAATTATTAGTCACCTAGCAGAATAATCACTAATCCGTCTTCAATCCCTTTTCTTATTGAAGTGGAAAGGAATTGAATCTTCAATATTCCTCTATACTGTCACCGTACTGAGTTAATTCTGGACTACCAAAAATAAAATATCCACGCTTCTGATCTTACGCAATCCCCTCAGGGGCTCGGCAATTTTCTGGTTTATTGCGAAGGTTAGAAGTTACCCGATCCTAATTTCGATTCTGTTAATTGTAGATAAATAAATTAGAAAAGCATAGGAGTAAGAAAACAACCTCAGAGGATAAAGACAAGTTCTAGTCTCTTATGGAAGCAAATTTCGGAAATTTTCCTCAATGGCTTCGTGGATATTATCTCAAATGAAGCACATCTGGCCGTTTTCAGGAAACAAGACCGACGATTTAAAGGTTTCGGATAGTTTTTGTGCGGTCGCTGCCTGTTCATGAATCGACAAAACAATTTGTCTTTGCTCTTCGGGATCCTGATTATCCCTCCTCTGTTGTGTATTTGTTGGCTGCTAGAATTTTATCAGAACGATCTGCATCCGATGCCGAATGTTTAGTTAGGGCTATCAAGCCAAAGGTTCTGGTCGCGCAGATAGGCCCTTCGGCTTTGGACGATATTAGAGAAGAAGCGAAACATTCGAATGGCGATGAGACTTTCTATCTGCCAACCTCATGGCTAGGAGTGCTTAAGGGTTGTTTTGTGGAGAAAATAGTTTTAAGCCAATATGAAGGTAGGGCTGGCTCACAAATTTTACGCACAATTTTTGGAACAGGATTTTACGGTCATGTTTTGGCTGCAAAACAAGATGCTCAAGAAAAATCATTCCCTGTTCTTTATTCTTGAAACTCCACATAGAAACGGTCAAGGTGGTGAATTAGGCACCAATAGTGAACATGATTCCAAGCAGGATGTACCAAATAAAAGTGCCATAAAACCCTTAGCAGAGATATCTCAGGGCAGTGGCCTTTTGGGAAAAATGACACAATCACCAGGTGAAATGGCTTCAAGTGTTCCCATGGGCTCACATAGGCATATCTTGACCAGTCCACTTCACTCTTCTACTTTATTGGCATTGGATTTAGGATCAAATTGTGCTTCCACTGCAAATTCTGCCTCTTCTTCTACAAGTTGTGACTTCCGTGATGTGGATCAAATTCCTGCGTTTGCACATTCTTTCTATTCCTTACTTGTAGATTTGCATGATATGTTTAACAATCTTCCTGCCCTAGAAAGGGCATTAGTTTGTGTTCGGAAGATGCTTCTTGAGGTGGAGAAAGGCAAAGAGGTGGATTGCGAAGTGTTATCTCATGTTAACAAATTTCGGATTGCTGTTGAGGGACTCAGAGTTACTCATAACGTGGTCCGTATGTTTCTATGGTGAATTCTTGATTTGCACTGATGCTTTGTTCCTCACAACATTAGTTCATTTACTTTCTGGGTGGGAAGATTGAATTTTTCATTTTCAATATGGAGAAGTGTCTATCGGCAATTTCAAATGCTTCTCATTGTATGTATGGCCTAGATAGTTAGGCACAAGTTGGATCATGTAATAATGTACTCATCTGCAATTAGTGAAATATGCTTTATCAGTTTGATTCAGCAGTGAAGGCAGAAAGCTTTCATAAATTTCAAATCTGGCAAATCTTGTAGACAAATTGCAGATCTATTATGAGTTTTTTTTTTTCATTTCATCTCCCATATTACTTTTTGTTGTTATTTTTATAATATAATCATGGTTCCATTTCTGAACATCAAGCAAGTATTTATCTCGGTTTCGAGGGAATGAATTCTCGCATACCTATCATCCTGACCTTTTTGTGTGTTTAATATGTGGAACGTTATAATATTACTTTGACAATGTATCATTTTCTGTGTTAAAATAAAATTAATTTATGGTAATCTGATGGCCTGTCTAAAAATATGAAAAGAAAATGTTCATGTCTAAGTGATTACTTAAAACACGAAGAAATTGATCATGGCCGGTTCTAGAACCAAAAGCATAAGCATCACTGACATAACAGGGGCAGCAAAGATATAGTTACAAGAGTCTTATCAAATCCAAAGGATTGTAGAGACTCATTGATCAACTTTTGTGATAATTCCTTTTCAGATCTCCTTTAAACTTTTGTGATACTTCTTTTCAGAAGTCTTAATTTTTTTGTTGTTTTTTTTTTTCGTCTTCATGCAACAATTTTATCCTCAGCAGTTCCTCCTGTAGCTGAGAACAAAGCATTTAAAAAAAAACTCTGTTTTACTATTTTAGTTTCACAAGAGATCCTGTTGAAAGAGAGCTTTTGTGGTCTGATCCAAACAGAGTTTTGTGATATGATCCTGTTGGAATCCCAACAAAATTTTGTTGAACTTTTTATATTTTGAGAATTTTTCTGTAAATGTATTTATTTGAGAATTTTGTGTTGACTAGTCTTGTGATTAATACCCTGCTCAATGTTTGAAGGCACATGGGTTGGTTTACACCATAAAATGCCTCTTTTATCTCATACTCAACTGTTTGAAATGCTTATCTTATCTTGAAGAAAGTTGTTTATTAAATAAGTGGAAAAAAAGGGTTATCCTTGCTTGCATGTCGTACAGTTTGTATGACCTTATTCCTATCCACACTGATAAAAAGTATGTGACTGTCCTTTTACAACATAGAACCAATACTTAGTGTTTCCCAAGTTAGCAATTTCAATTTGGCTTCAACCCCTGATCCATAAATGAGGGACTTATAGCGCACTTGCTTCATCAACATGGATTTTGTGTGTAAATGAAGCCTATTCTCTGCAATCTCTAGCCCACTTGCTTCACTGACATGGATTCTCTGCGGAAATGATGTCTATTCTCTGCAATCTCTGCTCAGAATTGATTTTAATGCCATTTGGTTATTTTCACATAACATCATTATTTCCATCTCAAACAATTTGCATTAGTGGATGTCTTAAACCCTTCAAATTGAGCAATATATGTTTCTTTCGCTGGTGGCTTGTGGAGAAAAAGATGTTGTAATGTACTATGTGCATAAGCAGCATTGGGTTTGGAGAAGCCAATTCAAACCAACCTCAATACAAATCGAGATTTATCATGGATTTTTCAGGCCTCCTGAATTCTCTTGAATTTGAATTGAAGTTCTAAACCAGATTACAGTTCGTTATTTAAAGTTCTCATGAGCAGCTGTTGGAAATATGTGGCATTTTCTTTACTCTCTAAACAAGGTATGTATAGGTTTTCAACGTAATTATTTGACAAACCCTAATTTGGTTATTTTATCACCTTGTTTTGTGCCTTAACCAGAGATCCAGAAGTTAGCACAATTCATATATTGATGTATCTTGTTTTGGGTATTACTCAAGTTCTAATTCTCATTACAAATTTGGTTTGAGGCCTTGTGTCTATAGACATTTTGACCCTATGGTAAGGCATTCCTCGATAGAATATTGAACAGAAGTATGATAAATATTTGTTATCAGAACTATGGCTTAAAGAATAGAATTGTCATTGGCATAACTCGCTTAAGTTTCATGCATGAAGATTTCACTATTTGAAAGGCTAGTTGTTAAGTATACATCTGATGCAGAATGAGTTCAGACTTACAAAAAGACTTCTCTGGTCCAAGGAAGTCTTGATCAAGATTCAGTTCCCAGTAAGACCATCTCAAGTTTTATCTCTCCAAGGCATGAATTGTGAGTACTAATTTGTTGAAACATCTCCAGAATTTTGATCTTCATAGTGACAAGGCATAAATCACACTTCTTCATGACATTAGAGAATGAATTTATTGCAATAGTTGAGGTAGCATAAGTCAGGATACAAAATAGATTAGTGGCATCCAAATCACAAATCCTTTTTAAGAATAGAAGTATCATGTTTCTTCATATTACAGGACATTCATCTTATAATAGGCAGAAAAGCGAGGATCTTGAATAGCATTCAAAACCCAACTTGTATGCTATAGGTCAAGGATCTCTCCTTCAAAATTTATAAGGCATCTCATCTGGGTCTGAAAGGGGCAAGCATGCAGCACCTTCAGACATCATGGGCACTATTACAAGAACAGAACTGTTGTGTAACAAAATCACCCTTATTCAGGATTATCAATGAAACAAGCATTCCTAATCCTTAATGAAAATGTGAGGAAAAGACACCTTATAATCTGAAACAATATTTTTTTCTCCATTAGTAATTTAGAATTTAGAGTGGCTTGTTAACAAAGGAGTTTGGAATGATGATTGTCACTATTGTAAGAAATTACATTACCTATGATCTTGACAGAATTTGATTCTTGGACACAATAGAAAAAATATAACATAATTCACAGAGGTTGTGATGACTGAGATATTCATTCATCATATTAGAGATGCCCTCCACATGACAATGATATTCTTATGTGTATCCTAACTGTGATAATGATTGTATCTTGACTTTGAAAATGCAGTAACCTCGTAGTGATT
>APFE031481152.1:0-10808 GCA_000404065.3 Pinus taeda | reverse complement strand
CAGAGGAATGTTAAACAATACTAAATGCAGAATATATAGCTGGAACACTTCTCCAAGAGCTATGTAGCACATCTCACAAATACTGGAAATTCCAATACAAACAAGATGGACTCACTTTACATATCTTGGGTTGCCCCTAGCAAAGGAAAATGTAAAAGTAGAATTATGGAGCAAACAAGTGGAAAAAATGAAGGGTAAAATTCAAAATTGGGGAGTGATGTGGCTTAATTTGGCAGGAAGAGTGATAATGATTAAGGCACTCCTTTCAACCCTTCCCATTTATCAATATGTGATTATTCTGGCCCCAACAAGTGCCCACAAGCAAATGGAAATAATAATAATAAGTTTCCTATGGCAAGGAGGAAAGCAAGAGAATAAAAAATTCAGCCTAGTACGAAGGGAGCAAGTCACCCTTCCTTATGAAAAGGGAGGTCGAGCAATCCACTTACTAGGCCAAATGAACATTGCTTTAGGGATGAAAATAATTTGGAGAATGATAAGTGGAAAGGAACACTAGTGGGAAAAAATACTAGCCATGAAATATCTGAATCATCCTAGAACAAAATTGATAACTGAATCTATTCCAGTCAGGCCTTGAACACAAGTTTGGAAACTTGTAAAGAAGATAATCTCCCTTATTAGAAACCATATTTCTAAAAATGCAGGGAATGACAAAACATTTGCGATTTGGGAGGATTGAATAATGGGAAGAGAACCTCTAAATCTCCAGCGAGATTTAAGAGGACTTTATGGTTGGATGGAAGAGAGAAGGATAAATACTTTATATTCAATTTCTAAGTGGGATCATGATACTTCGCTTGAATGGAAAATACCAACAATTCCAAAAAAATTAAAAGGCAAATGGGAGAAACTAAAATCTCATCTTATAGGGGCAGCTCCCATAAACAGAGAGGAATAGGATGACTTTGTGTGGGACCCAAATGGAGAGGAATACACGGTGAAATCAGGGTATAACGTCCTCCAAGAACAGCAAAACCAAAAAGACTGGAGTCTATGGAAGGTAACTTGGAAAACAAAATGCCTTCCTAAAATCAAAGCTTTCATTTGGACTCTTCTCAAAGGGAAAATTCTAACCTATGAAAATGAAAAAAAAAAAAAAGGAATACAAGGACCTTCTAGGTGTGTCATGTGTCAAATGGAGGAAGAAACAATTCAATGCCTCTTCATGGAATGTAGGGTGGCCAAAGAATGTTGGACCCAGATAACAAGTCTGTTGGAAATAAATATAAATTTCTCAAATCAGTTGTCAGCACATCATAAAACTTGGGAGAAGAGCTACCCATATTCAAAGAGAAACAAGACCACAATAAGTAGGATCTAAAATTGCCTCCCTTCAATTATGTGCTGGTAGATTTGGCTAGCCAGAAAAAAATGTATATTCAAAGAACAAAATCCAGGAATAGGCAAGATTCTTTCAAAAACATGGAGCCTAGTATCAGAAATAATAAACTCCAATGGAATGTCAAATATGGACCAAAACACCCTACGACAAGAAGAGAAAGATTGGTACATCAAAGAAATATTTGAGAAACAGATAAAAGCTATAGCAAAAAAGAAAAAATCTCCCACAACCAAAAATTGGAAGTTAAGGATGGATGATAAAGAATTTGAAGAATGGAGGAAAAAACAAAAAAGATTCAATATTTTTTTCGATAGGGCATCAAAGAATAACCCAGGAAAAGCAGGTGCAGGTGGAGTAATTACAGACCCAAATGGGAAAACAATTACTACATATGAATGGAGTCTCGAAGAAATGAAAAACAACAAGGCGGAAGCATACAACCTTCTCTTAGGCACAAGACTGTTAAAAAAACTTGCGATCAAGGATCCTATAATTATAGGAGACTCGACAATCATCATAGCAGCAATGGTAAATGAAAATGACTTCAATAGTATCACTATTAATAAAATTTGTCAGAGGATCAGATTAAACATAAAAAGTCTAGGAAAAATAACTCTCAAACATGTGTTGAGAAATCAAAGCAAAGAAGCGGATAACTATTCCAATAAAGCAATTGAAAGAATAGTTGGGATTGTCAAGGAAAATAATGAAGTCTGTTGCATAAACATACCATGATTTCCAAAACTATAATGAGGACTAAGAAAGGATAAAGTGGAAAGAAGCATAACAAAAGGAAAGAAAAATGTAATGCCCCACTTAAATCTTACCCTACAAATTTTGTTAATGTTTACATTATCTAAAAATATTGAGAAATATAGGTCTAATATAAAATTCATGATTTCCATTATTTAAATTCTCCACTTACCTTCTCAAATTGAATATTGGGTAGAATTTGGTCTCCTTCCATTATTTCAAAATGTATGTATTCATTTTACATTACCCAATGTACCCTCACATTTATTAAGGAGAAGACATGGTCCTCTCCATGTAATTACATTTCACATTCCCCAATGTACCCTCACATTTATTAGGGAGAAGACATAGTCCTCTCCAACTCATTATCAATATGTATATTCATTTCACATTACCCAATGTATCCTCACATTTATTAAGGAGAAGACATGGTCCTCTCCATGTAATTACATTTCACATTTCCAAATGTACTCCTACCTTACTTGGGAGAAGAGAAGTCAACTATAGGGATGGGTGAAAAGTGAATGACATTAATGAGAGGTGGTTGAGATGGAGAAGGGAATGAGGGTATAAAAAGGGAAGGGGGAAGGGAGAAAGGGAGAGTTTTTGGGAGGTTTTGCTTATGATTGTGGGGGTTGGTTGTGATTGTTTGGAATTGTTATGATTTTGGGGAGACCTTGGAAACCTATGGAGGTTTCTTGGGTTTGAGAGGAGGAAAATATTATTATCTGGTTTTGCACATTCTTCTTGAGGACACACTATATCTGGTTGGACTTGGGCATGGAGGGCTAGGGAACCTGTGGAGGTTTCCTGGGCTAGGAATTTGTTTCCTAGTTGGCTGGGAGGTAAATCTGGTTGGGTCGGTGAGAAGGAGCGTTCAGCTGGAGCTATAAAACAAAGGTATCATCATCAACTGCCGGAACAGGTATTTTTCCATGAACTACTCTTGTTAAGTTGATATCAATGGAATGCTCACCTTAATTTATGTTGCTTATGATAAAATGATAAGATGTTAAATGTTTAAAGCTTTGTGAGAAGGTCAGCAAGCTCCTTTTATTACTTGCAAATAAAAAAAATATAGATCTGTTAGTGTATAATAGATTGAGGCTCTAATAATAGGAATCAGGTTCTTACACTACACGAGTCAGCAGTCGGTGGATCCAATCTGATACCCCCATTATGTGCCTCTGATATTGGCATGGCATGTCACCCATCTCGGCATACTCTAGGATACCATGGGTCATCCCCTCGAGGTTCTGTGCGATCTCCTCCTCATTATCACTTCCTTCCTAATAAGGAGTTACATTGAACTACCGAGCAACTCACTTGGCAATCAGGGACATCCTGGTAGGATGTTCTAGTCCAACATCTGTAGTTATAAATTTGAAATGTCATGAATGCATATATTGTAAAAACAATAAAAAAAAAAAATTAAAATTGTTTGTTTTTACCTCCATCATCATAATCCTCCCCCTCTGGGAGCAGCATATCCCCATCACCATGGAAGTCAATACCACTTTAGGGCCAATCCTCTACTACGATCAACTTTTGTCATAGCCATGAGAAGAAGGAGAGATTATAGGACATTTGTTGGCCCCCAGTAATCCTAGGCATCAATGCACTCCAACGGACCATCCATGGGTCTCGTGGAAATGGTGGTTCCACCTCAGCAAGATGGTAGTGAAATAGTGGGACCCGCTCCAGGAAGAAGGTCACTAAAACAAACCCATAGCAAGTCTACTTCAGGTTTCCCGCCTTGGCTTTTGATAGTTGGCGCTTCATGTTTACCTTCATGGCTACTGCCCAATTAAAGATAGTTGGTGCCATACAGTCAATAGCATACTAAAACTTCGACTTGTTGGTTTTATGTTGTGCTCGAGTCCCAACCACTCTATTTATGGTCAACAGTAACAATCTCAACACAAGATCATGAATAGTGATGATCTCTATCTTGTCGCTCTCTGATTTGAGTGGCTCTGGGAAGTGTTCTACAGGTAACATGGTCACACTTTCCCCAATGGGCCTTCACCCATACATATTGACTAGCTCCCCTCTTCGGGAAAGTCATGTGATGAAATAATTTCAAAAGTTTCCAACTCTAGTTCTTGATCACAGATCATGAAAACTTCTCGATTGATATCCCAGAGACTAATCAAATATTGTAGAAATTTATGTTAAGCCCGCAGACTTGGTGTGAGAAAGAATTTGAGGAGCCCATAGTTCCTCGGATAATTCAAGTAATTTGGGTCTACCATTTCTTGTGTGTCAATGTCCTCATGCTCTCGTTCGTTCCAATCCACCATTTTTCATGATTTGCCCCCTACAAAAACCATACAATCAAGTCAATATACATCCTTATCTAGAAAAATTTGGATTCAATCAGAAAAATTAGGAAAAAAATTGGAAATTTCATGTTCGCGGTCCTAGCGCAACTATTTTAAAAACAATAGTGCCAACTGCACGCTTGTCAGTCTTAATAACCCCTGATCGACATGATTTCGTGCCCAGAAATCATGTTGACCAAGGATGACTTTTTTGTAAAAATCTCCTCAAAAAATCGAAAAAATGGTTAAAAACAGGTAAAATAAGCATGAAAATGGAGTTAAAGGTCTTGGCTCTTACGTACAAATAACAGATTGTCGAATGGCCTCCTAGATCTCACGTAATCAACTCTTGAAAAACTAGGGCATGAATGGGTGAAAATCTCTTCACATAAGGTAAAGTGGTAAATGGTAAAAAAAATTACTTTTTCCTCCTTTTACTCATTTTTCATGAAATATTAGGGTTTTTTTAAGTATTTTTGACCTATTTTGCCTCAGAAACTGGATAACGCATTTACCTTTTGTGTAGCAATAGGTGATATATTATCGATGATGATACAGGAGTCATTTTTAAGCTCTTTTCTCGACTCGTAAAACTCCAATGAAAAATTGTCGAGTATTTTTTCCCTTTTCAACTTGTAAAAGAGAATAAAAATTGGGGGTTTTCTTTCGAAGTTCTTTTCCGACTATTTAAACACGAAAATATTGTCGATATCTTGTCATTTTGAACTCATTAAAGGTTGCAAAATTTCGTTTACCTAGTATAAGTTTACCCCTTTTTCGAGCTGGGATGAACTATTTACGAAAAAGGTACTCCTTGACTGAAATGGTCAAGCAATTCTCTCAAGTATCGTTTTCTACCTTTTTTGGCTTGAGAGACACAAATGTACGAAAAGGGACCATTTGGAGTTTTCTTTTCCATGTCTTCTTCAAACTCTCTAAACATGAAAAAGATACTGAGTTGCACCTTTGTCGGACTCGTTAAAATATTAAACAACATTAGATTCATCACCATGATGGACATGAGCTTCTCCTTCCTAGGGCTTATTAAACTTACTAGGTCAAATTCATTCGAAGGATGAACTTACAGTGCAAGCACATGTTACTCCCTTCAAGCTTGCGATGAAAAATAATTTTGGTACCTACCAGAAATGGTGGGGGGAAAATTAGAAATACTATCAATCGTGTCGGTAGCTCACTCTTGAACATGACACTTTCTACTTCGTGTCAGGTTGGGATATCCTCCTTTTCATCACTGACCTTCCTGGGTTGGGCCACTCATTTTTTCCTTCCATTTGATCGCTGCCACATCATCATGACCACCGATCCTATGATCCAAAAGCTTCCAAACTCTGAAGTCATGTCACTAATATGTTCAAGAGTTAGTCCTTCTACAGTTACACTTACTCATGATTCTCTGTATCGTCCGAAATCATTTGCACCCCTTTGTGTTGTGTTGATGATGTGGGATACATCATAGCCCTCCTTCAATGCAGTCACCTTCTATTGACTTCAGCTCATTATCCAGGAAGATGGCTGAGAGACTCCCTTCCAGTACCTTAGAGCTTGCATGCCCTAATGGCAAGTTCTTCGCACTCGAAGACAAGTTCACATCATTAGCTTTCAATTGGGTGATTTCACGGGTGTTCGATGTTAGTTCCTTTATTCACATTATGTGAGATGTGTTGTTAGTACCTTGAGAGCCACTATCATTATTGGTGGTTTCTCTCACGCTTGTTAACATTTCACATAATTGACCAGTAATCAAGTGACTTTCTAGCATGTTTGACTTCAACACATTCATTCACATGTTAGGATTTGTAGTTTGATCGGGTCATTTGGAGCACAAGACCCTGGGCTCAAATTACACCAGTCTAGGTTGTGAGGCAATGTGACATTATCATTTTGATATACATGTATCTTTCATATGGATGGCTATAACCATACCATGAGTTGTTATATGTGATCCTTCTCATTATTGGATGGTTTTGACCACCTTGGTTTTGTTACAATCCTTTCTATTGGATGGATGTGCCCATGTCTTGGATCCATTTACATGATCATTTTCTAGATGGTTGTGTCCATACCACAATTTATGTATCATTTGTCATAGTGTTTAGTGATGTATATGTATTTATTCTTGCTTGTAGGTTTTTTTATGACGGACATCAGTTCCCCGCAACCACTTGTAAAGTATTTCACCCCTTACTCTAGTTCGACCTTCATGCTTTAGGGGGCATATGCTACACAACTATTACAAATACATTTGGGCACATCAAATCCCAACATCCATATCAATGTTTTAGGGCTCATCAAACCTAATTTCAGTTGCTTCATGCCCTAAACAAGTCACCCCTTTGAATGTCTCCTTCCCAAACAGTTTCATGACTTGAAGACATTCAGAAATAGCCTCTAGAGGGACAATCGTAGGTAAGCCCTTATGAAGGTGCACTGCAGAGTAGTTAAGTCCACTACCAGGGTGCTCTGCAGAGCACTTAGGCTTCCTTTCACCTGCGCTGGGCGAGAATGAGTGAAATTCACATAGGGTTTGGGGAATATTCTTATCTTTTGGAGTCATCTAGAAGGTTCCCTCACTTATCAACTCCTATGAGCTCGAAAAGGGATGAGGAATGAGTTAAGGTGCATCCTATCCTCTCATCCCTTCTCCATGAACTAATTCTAAGTATGGAAGGCCATTCAATCCACCATTAATGACCAAAACCTCCTTCATCTTCCTATAAATTGACCACTCATCTAAGTGATCAGGGGCTGGATTATGTTGAATTGTAAGGAGATAATGCTGCTATGAGATTTTTCTTTGAAGCAAGTATTATAATGCTACAAGTTTGTCATGCTTTTGATGTGATGTGGATGGGATCCAAGCTGGAGGAATGGCTTTGAATCAGACAACAATGGTTGTAATTTCTTCTTCTATATAATAAAGTGTTTCAACCTTTTTCCCATATGTTTATATTGTTTCATAATGCTTATGTTTGTGAATTGTATTTGATTCCTTTCAATTATATTCAATAGATCATATGCTTTGATCGGTTTTTGTCTTCTGTTGTGTTTACAAGGTACTTCTCAAGCTGATTAAGTACGGGAAGGAGCGACAAAATCAATACAAGGGAAATGAGAGGAAAGTAGAACTATAGGTAGGCCTTCTATCTCCTCATCTTATCTATTTCTTATAGGAAAAGTTTAAAACACATTAAGATGTTGTTCTAGATACATCTACTTATCTAGGGAATTAATATTTATCTATAGGTACTAAATTCTTCGAAACAAATTGGCAACTCCAATGGTGAACTATCACCTTTACTAGTAGCTTATTCACCTCCTAGGGTATTCTTGTAGACCCCACTTGTGTTCATTGACTATATTTCAGCTCTTTTGCATTGAAGTTTGGTCAAAAATTGAGGTTAGATGACTCTTGAGTGGCCTCTCAGGAATCATCACAGGCTTTGTCAGGGGACAGTGCTCTATAGAGCACCCTTGAGTGAGAGACAGTGCTTTGCAGCATAGTTAGGCCCTCTTTGACCTACACTGATCAACCTTAGGTCTATTTCCCACCTTTGGATTGAGCTTTTGCCAAATTTCTTCTGTTTGATTGCTTGTTGATTGATCAATGAATGTCATGTCTCAAAGAAAAAGTTTTTATATCCTTTTCCAACCCTACTATGACTTGATTGATTAATGTTTCTTAAATTTTTTCTTTGTCATTATCAGTCTATAGTCAAAGTTAGAATATAGTTGATTAATCTTTGTTCGAAAGAAAGTGTCATAAAGTCTTATTTTCCTTTGAAATGGAACTGCTGTTAAAGTCTTCATTCTTATTAAAGATTGATTGATTGTATGTGCATATTTCCATTTTGTTAATCATAACATTAAGGGATTCAAAAATAAAAGCTTGCATCCTTCATATTGTGGCTTGTGAATGCTTGAAAGGAATAGCTAGGGAAATTGCATTAGTTGTGCTCTTTGCGCTTTTTCAAGGATCTGTTTGCTCTATCCCTACTAGCTAGGGATTTTCACTGTTAAATTGAATGGAAAGAATGCTTATCATATTAGTTGCATTTTAGGAATTGCAAACATACATCACGTGGTGAACCTTGAAAGGAAAATTCTAAAGAAGGTCAACTTAAAATTTATCTAAATTTACCTAATGGAGAATTGTCACCTAACCAAAAACATTTAGAGATCGAGGCTAGAGACGTGTTTCAACATCATAAAACAAAGTAGTTGTCGCTAACTTGTTTGAAATACATCCTGAGTGTGATACATCATTCCATGTATGTGAGTATATCGTAGCTCATCCACTTACCTTCAAGTATATAGGGCAGTGTTACAATACGTAAAGTATATGGGAATGCTCTCACTGTGTGGTTTTACAATAGACAACGCTTATATGGATTGGGCCTCCATGTACTTTCGGGTATATATGGGAGGACAACACTAGGCTGCTATCCATCCTTAGGTAACTGAGTCGGCTTCCTTGTACATTGTGATACATTGAACACAACATTCGGGTAGAATGCCTGCCTGTACTTCTTGTTTCACCAGGAGGTATTCTGCAGTTCATAGTTGCTTCCTAAACCTTTTTCCTAGATTATCCCTCTTTTGTTTTGTTATGTTAGTTTGATTAAAAAAATTTAATTGACCATGGATAACATCCTCCATGCTCACTCCTTAGTTGATCTTAGGTTGAAACATATGGCGACAAATCTAGAGTCCATTGATCAAGGAATTCCTTTTGATGGGAATCCTAGTCCTTTTCCTCCTTTTGGAAATATTGGTGCTCCATATATGGCTACATTGTCCCTTCTAGGATTTACCATTGGCTTGCTAGTATGGTTGTAGTCAACCTCCTTGGTTCAAAAGGTTGTGATTTCTTTGCAATTGAGTACACCTCCAACTGGACAAAATCAACGTCCAGTTGATCCTAAAGTTGACCCTTTCCCTTCTTCCTTGGTTGTTTCTTCCTCTCCTTCTTCCTCTTTGCTTGGTGAACGTATTGGTACTAGTAAACAGGTGGTTAAGAAGAAGAAGAAAGGGAAGAAGAAGAAGAAGAAGAAAATTCAGCAGAGGGGAAACCAAGAAACCATTGCTTTGAATGGAACATCTGATGAGAAACCACCCATCAAGCCTCACAAAGTTTGATACCCATTCAAACTTTGTACGGGAGGCCATATTCCTTGAAATTGTCCTAATATTCCTCATATCTCAGAATAATGGTCTTCTCGTTCACATAATCCTATGCCATCAACTTCTGGAGATCATGTTGGTGACATACCATCAACTAGTGGTAGTAAAGTTCATGGAAAAAAGGGCAAAGTTAAGTTTCCCTGTAGGTTATGTGAAGGGAATCACCCCATTCACCTTTCTCCCTATTTGGATGAAGCCAAAAAAGTGTTGGATAACCGTCCTACTTTACCACAACGACTTCCATCTAGTTACATGGGACTCTTGGTTAATCATTCATTAATTGATGAATTGACTGACTCAAGTCAACCGTCAGTTGAACCAAGTCTATCTGAAAGTGAATCCTATGAGTGTATACCTAACCCAAATCAATAGGTCGAGGTAATAGTTGACCCAATTTCACCTTCAGTTAATCGTACCTTTCCCAAAGAGAGTGAATATGATACCACTCAAGTTCTTTTTGTTTCTTTAGATTAAAATGAGCTTGGGGGAATTCCTCTTATTCGATCAAGATAGGAGGAAAATCCTCTCTCGTAGTTCAAGGGGTTAATTCTCCCATTTCTACAGTACCCCCTCCAAGTAGTCTGGTCACTTCCTTTGATTGGAATCGACTGCCAGGATTTTGTCTTCCTTCTTATTTGCCTTTCCAGATTATAGTACAGGTTTGTAATATGATTGTATCTAGCACTATTATAGATGAAGGTGCATCTATGAGTATCCTTTCCTCAACTTCTTGGCAAGCGCTCGGTTTGCACCGCTTGTGCTTGTTACCCAGAGTATGTTGGCTTTTAATAGAGGAACCATTCAACCATTAGGTATCCTTCCTTAGTTGCCTATTACTTTGGGAGGAAAAATAATTTATTTGAATGTGGTGGTAGTCCCAGGCCCTTTAGATTACAATTTACTTTTAGGGCGTGACTATGTTTATGACATGGGAGCTATTGTTTCAACACTCTTTCGAGTAATTTGTTTCCCGCATGAAGGCAGAATTGTCATCATTGATTAGCTTTCATTTCCCTGTCCAAATATAGCTCTGTTACACTGAAATTTGTCACCATGACTATCTGCAGTTAATATGGCTCCATCAATAGTCATATTATCCTCCTTGTCAAGCCTTATACCTCTGCTCTTCATGTCAAACTTCAAAAAAGAGAGAAAGTCGTTAAAAA
>APFE031481151.1:12156-78587 GCA_000404065.3 Pinus taeda | reverse complement strand
AGGAGTTGATCAGGAATCCAAAACTTGATCAACCTGCGACGCCTTCTCCATTCATGTATATGATCAGAGATATGTGTAGCTGTATCCTGCTTAAGAGATGTAAGGAGGTGAGTCCTTGTCTCGTACCGAATGGGTAACTGAAAGTGAGTAAGGAATGCTATGGCCAATGAATTAAAATCTTGAAATGACACGTGGGTCAATTCAATAAACCATTTAGCGGCAGAACCAGTGAGAGTCCTATGAAAGAGGCGAAGTCGAATCGAGTCATCGAGCCATGAATTAGACGAACACCATAAGTGATACGTCATTACATGAGCTTGAGGGCCCTCTCCGGCTTTTCCGTCAAATTTGGGACAATCACTAGGTATCTTAGTTGGAACTTGTGGCCATTGTGGATTATGGAAAATGGGATCATTTGTTAACTTCGACACATCGGGCAGTTCCAACGTCGATAGAAATGGTAGCTGCGGGTTGAAGGACATTTGTCCCGGATATGAGGTAGGGTCAGAATTCCATCCAGTTGCTGGTTGCCGCCACTGGGCTTGTCCAGATGGGTCAGGTCCAAAAGGGCCCTGTCCATAAGAATTTTTTCCATAAGGGTTATTTCCAGCACCGGGTGGTTGATACTAGTCCTGCCCCCCAGTGTCCCATTGGTTACCATACTACCCTGCAGGTTGTTGATAATTTTGATAGGGGTTGGCCCGCGGCTGTTGGTAATTTTGATACGGGGTATATTGATTTTGCCCCTGGGGTTGCTGGTATCCATACTAAGCCTGGGAACCAGACGGCATTTGATGAGAAGGTTGGGATTGATACCCACCTGAATACGGAGGTTGGGATTGGTGCCCACAAGAATAAGGAGGTTGGGATTGATAACCACCTGAATAGGGAGGTTGGGATTGATACCCACCTGAATAAGGAGGTTGGGATTGATACCCACCTGAATAAGGAGGCTGGGATTGATACCCACCTGAATAAGGAGGCTGGGATTGATACCCACCTGAATAAGGAGGCTAGGATTAGTACCCGCCCGAATGAGAAGGTTGGGCCATCTGGCTAGAAGGTTGTCCTGGTCGGATCTGAGATGGCCCCGTTTGCCCAGAAGGTCGAGCTTGCTGAGCAATGGGCTGCCCTTGCGCAATTGAAGGTTGTCCTTGTAGACCAGATGGCTGCTGAGTGGTGGGCTGGCCTTGCTGTGCGTAAGGCTAGCCACCTTGCCCAGAAGGGTAGCCTTGTTGGTTTCCAAGTTGACCTTGCTGACTGTAAGGTTGTCCCAGGTTCCCATAGGGTTGCCCCGAAGGGTAGCCCTACTAGGGCCCAGGTTGTCCTTGCTGAGCATAGGGTTGTCTCGGGTTTCCAGAAGGTTGCCCAACATACATATAAGATAGACCACTAGAGGCTAAAGGTTGTCCCTGATAGGGTTGTCCTTGCGAGCCTCCAGGTTGACCTGGGTAATTTTGGCCATAATACTGCTGCCCATGATTAGGCTGCGAGTAATATGGTTGACCCTGGTAGGGTGGTCCTTGAGATGGCTGTCCTTGACCCGGATGGAACTGGCCACTGCCATATCCGGCAGTACCCCAAGCCACATTCAATGGAACTGAAGCCTCAACATAGGGCTCATTCGACAAGGAGGTATACAAATAATGATTGACAGGACCATAATAGGGGCCTTGCCCACCTGGGTTCTAGACATTGTGCAAGTACTGAGAATATGCTCCCCCTGCCAAAATAGCATTAGAAAGAGGCGGGGCACTACTTGCGGGATGGACAACTCTAGCAGTATGTGTCGATGGACCACTTTGTACTGGGCCTCGAGATGAGCCTGCAGCAGAAGTGACAGCAGAAGATGCTGTAACGGCACTAACAACTGGAGTTGATGACGCGACACAGATGGTCGGATTGGTTGGAACTGTTGTAACAACAGTATGGTGAACTTGGGAAACAAACAGTCCTATGTTAGGGACGATGTTTTGATCCCACATAGAAGAGGAATTCATAGAGTTCACAGCATCCCTCAGAGATCTATAGCATGCTGGCACTGTGATACCAAGAGGCGTGACAGTGTAGGGCGTAGAGATAATCGGGGATGTAGCCGCAATGGGAGTATCAATACTCAACATAACGGGCGTCCCACTCGACACAGGAGATGTATCCTCCATATCAGAAGAAGCCATCGGAGATGTAACACCAACAGGAGTAGTGGGAAAATCCTCTTCAAAGGGCTCCCAAACAGGGTTCCAAAATAGGTCGTAAAGCTTGTCCTCTGGAGCACGAGAGTTCAACAGTTGGACACTCGGAACAATAGGAAGAGCGTCACCACAAACCGGTGCCTCAGGGGCAGCAGAAGATGGAGACCCTTGGTCACTTGGGACAGGAGACGGGATCGATGGATCCGTCAGGATGATCAAACAAAGACCCTAAATAAGCTAACGATAAGAAACCCTACTCAAAACTAAACGCACACAAGATCTACCAAGGTGAATGTTATTGTGGCTGAATAAATTTTTATGACATTAGGACACAACTTGACCTTTTCATGTTTTAAGAGTCGAGAAAAGGAAAAAAGATGACTCTAGTTGCCTTCGAATGTTTAAAGAGCCCGAATTGACAAATGCTCAAATTATAGAGACTTTTCTTTTATGGAGTCCGAAAAGGATCAAAAGGTGACTGCTCTGGAGAAACTAGGCAAGGGGTTTACCAGAAAATTCGTAAAACTGCTTATACACCTTGGCAATCATATGAAAACCAAGGACTTTCCGTACTGTAGTCAATCTTCCCGAATGCTGTGTTCTGTGCGTTATGACTTGTTAGGCGGCAGACACGGCTTCCTATGGATCAAGGATGCAAACCTAGTGGAGTCTCCCCATATATACGCGACGGTACGTGGGAGCCCAAGTTTGTACTAGACCACAATCGAACCACACCAAGAGGAATCACCCAACCTTAATGCGAGAATGAAAGTAACTAGGTTTAACGACGCCGGAGCACGTCTCTAGCCTAGACCTCTAGAATGTTTGCGTTATGTTCCAATGCGTTTTTAAGTTGATTCGGTTTATTTTATGGTTGATCTTTAGTTAAGTTTCGATTTCAGGTCCTACCGTATGTGATCTTTCACAATTGCCTAGATGCAAGCTATATGCCAAAGAATACCATTTCGTTCGATGAATACTAACTATGAGAAGGTTAAGAGTTTTCAATCAAACAAAATGAGCACAATAAATCAAACACCCTAATGCAGCTAATGGAAAATAAACAAAACCTTTTCTTTTCAATAATACAAATTAACGAAAAGTTCTATTCCATTAACTATTGAACGCAAAAGAGATTATTTGATTTTTTTTTTCTTTTCAAAGGCACAATGCACTAGAATGAATTTTGAAAGATAATAACACTGAGCAAAGAGGCAAATTCACTCAATGAAGACACAATGAGATCCCAAGACACTAAAACAGTTCTCCAAATCGAAAGGAAAACAAAGGCTTGTATGAACTATGTGATCTAAGCTCAAACAAGGCTAGAATGCAATCCAAGCAGGAAAGAGCAAGTCACTCGGAAATCAATCAAAAAACACTTCAACAATCACTAAACAAGTGCGAAAAAGCAATCACAAAGTTAACTAGACAATTAGAGAACCCAAAACTCCCACGGAAGGCTCGATACACACGGCCACTAGATGCCCTACGGTTGAGGTGTGAAATCGATGGAAAGAGGCAAACACCCGAAGGACAAAGGCTGAGAACGAGTCAAACAGGGATCAAGCACACTCCAGTAATTGAAAAAGACGTGGCAAAATGCAAATCAAGCTCAGAAAGCAGGCAAACGAGTGGATTAAAAAGCTAAGAGGCCTGGCGCGACTGTCAGGCTGCAACTCGCGCTAAACAGGGATTAGCGCGGGTTGTCAGTTAGTAACAAGGGCCACTAGCGCGACTGTGAAGGGAAAAACCGCGCTAACAAAGTTTGCTAATTTCAAAAGAAAAATACGCAGTCCAGGGCTTGGATCACAGTATCTAGGCAAGCCAAGAAGCAAGAGGCAGCAAGAAATTCAATTCCAAAAGCTTATCCAAGCAAGAAAACAAGAGAAAACCAAAGAAGCAAGACAAACTCCAAATTGTTCAATCCGTAAACCAAACCGGAGATTGACTGAAGCGGCTTTGATCTACTTCACTAATGCAAAGCAATAGTGTTTCGAAGGCTATCTGGCCGTGCTTCAGACTCCGTCTATGTTTCAAATTAAACAACAAGCTAAACTCCCCACAGAAGTCGCAAATTGTTGGAGAGGTAAATCCCCTAACGGATAGAGGCGATCCCTACGAGCACAGAACGAGCTAGCAACAATCAAACAAGCTATCAACCAAGTTCCTAATTGAAAAAAAGGTAGGTGCGAAGACCTACTTGAGTTCCAATGCTTCGTTTGTGGGATGTAGTCACGCTCTTTTTGCCTTGGCCGTCACAATCCTCCACTATCGTGTGAATGGACAACTGCACACACAAAGAGAACAACACAAAACACAAGCATGAAATCTAATATATGCAATTATACATCAAGTAGGAAAGAATATAATTCAACATCAAACAATACAAAGTACAACGAGAATGGAACCATTATGATAGTCATCTATTATTAATAATCAACAAAGGAGAATACAACCAGCGTCCTGACGTCAAGTCCTCCTTTGGCTGGGTGCTCAGCTAGACAAGTCTTGCAAAGCTTGAAGGGATGAGGGACAAGCTCTCTCTCTCTTTAGTGGCAAGTTCTCCTTACTTAGGTAAAGCCTTAGGGATACAAAGAAGGCTCTTACAACTCCAATCTCTTGATATTTTCCTTTCAGCACAAGTATTGCCACTAGAATCAAAACTAGCTTTTTCAAGCCATGGAGACAAGCTTTTATAGAGGAAAAGGAAGAGATAAGGTCAATCACAAAAATAATGGATTTGGCTTCATCACTTGGAAACTTCTATGGAATGGTGGCAAAATACTTCCCATTCAAGGAGATTCGAAGCCAAACCATCCTCACTTAACTTGGATTCAGTTTGTGAATGAGTTGGATAGAAATTTCGGAGGTTGATTAGTTCAAAACTTTGCCCAAAAATGTTGGCACGATTACGACTCTGGAACAGAGCGCTAATGGCACGCCCCTTTTATAGGATTTTCCCCATTGGCATGGGCATAACACAGTGGACCAGCGCTAATGTAAAAAGGGTATTTTTAAGGGCAAAGAGCAGGAGATGTCTTCAGGGCAAATGCAGCTCATGTTCAGAGGTGAATGATGCAAGTGGTTTCAAGTCTTGTCACTTCTCACAAGTCTCGGAATGAGTCCTCCAAGGTGCAGGAGAGGGGTAACAGGGACGGTGACAAACGGTGACAAATTACTGTGTAACAGGTTGTATAGACAATGTTTTATAGAAGAAAGTGATGGGAAGAAATAGCTGCAATAACTACAGGAACAAGGCATCATTCGACCGAGTACATCTCCATGTGGGTATCCCATCATCATTATGCCAAAGAAGAATGGGACTTGGCAGATGCGTATAGATTATAGGGCATTGAATAAAATCACCCTCAAGAATAGACACCCCTTTCCTAGGATAGATGATTTGCTAGATCAATTTTAGAAAGAAAGGTTCTTCACCAAGCTATACTGGAAGTCTGTATATCACCAGGTTTGAGTCAAAGAACAAGATACATAGATGATTTCCTTAAAAGGTAGGCAACTTTTGTATGAGTGGTTAGTTATGCCATTTGGCCTATGTAGTGTGCAAGCTACATTTATGAGATTAATGAATGATGTGTTGCACCCTTTTGTATATTCATTTGTTATTGTCTATTTGTGTGATATACTAGTATATAGTGCTACCTTGGAGGAGCTTGCTTCACATTTGACGGAGGTGTTCGAAACATTAAAGAAACACCAATTGCTAGCAAATATCAAGAAGTGTGAGGTTCTGCAACAGTCCTTGGTGTATTTGGGGTATGTGATTGATGGAGGAAAATTGAAGATAAATCCTTCCAAGATGGAGGGAATCATGAAATTTCCAGTTTCTACTAATGCTTCTAAGATCAGGAGTTTTATTGGGGCGGAAGAATAGTTGAGGAATTTCATAGCTTCATTTTCAGCAGTAGCAACACCACTCCATGCAAGAACGACAAGTGGAAAGAGCTTCCTGTGGGGAAAAGGTTACCATAAGCCTTTCGAGGAGCTAAAGAAGAAGATTAGAGAAGCACCATTTTTGTAATTATCAAAATTGTAGTGCCCCTTTTAAAAGTTGAATGATGCGAGTCAGTATGTTATGGGAGTTGTCTTAATGCAGGGAAGAAGGCTCATTTGCTACCATTCTGAAGTATTTCATGGGGTAGTTCTTATATACCCTACGTATGATAATGGGTTGTATGCCATGGTGCAAGTTGTGAAGAAGTTGAAGCACTATCTGATGGGAAAAGAGACAGTAATCCACACAGTTAAAGATCCATTACATTACTTGCAGGTCCAAAGTAAGCTACAATAGACAAAGAATTATAAGTTGATGGGGTTTTTACAACAATTTCATTTAGTGATCAAGCATAATAAGGGAAACACAAACAAGTTGGATGACACACTTTCAAAGCCACCCACATAAAATATCACAACTTTGGGGCCTCTCATGCACACGGAACCATTCACCCATGATTCATACAGAGAGACATATTCAAAGGATGAAGACTTCATGGAGGTGTATTAGTAGTTGCAGAGTCAGATTCATGTGCACGATGGCAAAAACACCGTTGAATACTCTCTCCAGGATGGTTTACTCTATAGGCTGGATAAGTTATGTGTTCCTAAAGATAAGTGACTATAGCTAATTAGAGAGGTTCACACCTACAAGTTTGTAGGGCACTTTGATGTAGGGAATACTGTGGATAAATTTCAGAGGTATGTGTATTGGTCCAAGATGTAAGAGAAAGTATCTAGGTTCATACGATTATTCATGCTTTATTGAACCAACAAGCCTAGCAATAGGAAACAAGGTCCATATCATCGCTACCTATACCTACTCGTCCTTGGGAAAGAATTCAAATGGAATTTGTGGGAGGTTTACCAAGAACCAAGAAGGTACATGACTACCTATTCGTGATAGTTGAGAGGTTCAATAAGATGTGTGTTCTAATGCCCTATAAAAAACCCATCAGCATATAAGAATAAGATAATGTTTTTCTTTAGACAGGTATGGGTGTACTTTGGAATACCAAGGAGCATCATTTCGTATAGGGATACAAGATTTCTTAGTACATTTTGGACTACATTGTGGGAGAAGATGGACAAAATTTTGAAGAGATCTACAACATTCCATCAATAGACAGATGGGTAGAAAAAGGTAGTCAATAAGACTTTGGTGTAGCTTTTGAAGGGATACATCCAAGAGCATTCGAAGAGTTGGGATGAAAATATGGTATATATACAACATTATTACAACAAAATAGTCCATAATTCTACAGGAAAGTCCTCATTTGAGACTTGTTTTTTATATTTTCCACCTTCACCTTTGGATTGTTTGCTGTTTGTTATATTATTTCCACAACTAGCCCCACATGATACCTATCATTTTGCACATTCGTTTCACACATGGTTTTGGGCATAATGGTTTTCTTCCCATGGTATCCTGTATATCTAGTCAAGAGAACTATGGTTATGATATAATCCAAGGTTAATGGATCGAGGTTTATGAATTCTTCGACATGTATATATATGTGTGTTATAACATTGAAAGGAAAATAATGAAAAATCAATCTGGTATGCCCAGTTTGGAATCTATGGGAAAATATCTGTATAACTGTTTTATGTTTTATGTTCTTGCCATATTTTGTTTTCTGTTTTTAGAATTCGTATGCAGGTAATTTTTGTATAGGGTTAAAACCTACATTTGGTA
Organism: Pinus taeda; assembly: GCA_000404065.3. Classification (NCBI taxonomy): domain Eukaryota; kingdom Viridiplantae; phylum Streptophyta; class Pinopsida; order Pinales; family Pinaceae; genus Pinus; species Pinus taeda. Next base: position 70,682 of record APFE031481151.1, on the reverse strand, counting down.
TCAGAGTTGTTTCAACTTCAAGGCGACGCCTTTGCTACTAAGGGGTTTTTTCTTGGGCGTGTGGTAGACCTTGTTCAATGGGAGGTCTACTGGATCAATTCTTGTGGTGAAAGAAGATGGTGAGCATTAGAAAGATAGAGATTGAGAAATTTAATGGTCAAAGTTTTAAGTTGTGGAAACTTGAAATGGAGAATCTAGTGGTGGATAAAGATTAGTGGATCGCGGTAGATCTGGGTACTAAACCAATGACAATGCCAAATGAAGGTTGGACAAAGGTAGACCAGAAAGAAAAGAGCACAATATTGTTGTCTATCTCATATTTAGTATTGTTGAATGTATCAAGGGAAGATATGACGAAGGCTTTGTGGGACAAGTTAGGGAATTTTTACCAATCTAAGTCTTTGGCGAACAAGTTGTTCTTATGGAAAAATATTTATAACCTGAGGATGAAGGATGAAGACTCAGTGACAGAACATATGAATGCCTTTAATACTACGGTAAGCCAATTTTTATCTATTGATATTAAAATTTCATATGAAGATAAGTGCATCAATTTGTTATGTTCTCTACGAGATTCAAGGGATAGTCTAGTCGTTGCAATAGTTAGCAATAGAACTACCTTGAAGCTTGATGGAATATTCTCATCCTTGCTTTCGGAGGAGATGAGAAGGAAAAATATGGAGGGCCATAATGGATATGCCTTGTCTATACGAGGATAGTTCCAGAAAAGAAACAAAAATAAGTCCTCGAGTGGGAGATCTAAGTCTAGAGGGAGATCTAAATCTCCAAGAAAACCTATAAAGATGTGCTAGAAATATGGAAAACAAGGGCACTTCAAAAGGGACTATAGATCTAATGCTTATGAGAAAGGAAAGATATCTGATGATGCTCCTTCTACAGAGGAGAAAACCACCTCAGATGAAGGTAGGGATGTGTACTTGGCTTCTTTTTCAAGTACACCCATAGATCATGAGGCATGGTTGGTTGACTGAGGTTCATCATTTCACTTCACTCCACATAGGGAGCAGTTCTATGAGTATGATAAATATGATGGTGGTGATGTCTTCTTAGGTGATAACAAGAAGGCTAGAATCATCAAACATGGAAAATTCAAGCTGAAGTTGCAAGGTGGAAGGATTAGAACACTTCCGGGTGTTCTTTATATTCTTGCATTGGCCAAAAATATTCTTTCTCTGAGTAAGATCGATGATGCCGATGTAAAAACAGTTTTTGAGAAAGATACTTGCAATATGGTTCGAGGAGCACTGGTGTTGACGTGGGGATTTTAGATTGGAAATATGTACAAGCTTCTGGGTAGTACTATTATTGATGGGTGCAACAGTTATGTGGTTCGTGAAAGTGGAGTAGAAAATTTAGTGGTCAGGAGAAAAGACCATTCTATGGCATCAAAGGCTTGGAAATATTGGAGAGAAGGGACGTAGAATACTTTATGCTAATGGTATGGTAGAAGGTATATCTAACTACGCTCTGGATTTCTATTTTTGTGAACATTGTGTATATGGGAAGAAGAGTCGAGTGAATTTCCCCTCTAGTGCTAAGAGGGAGAAAGGTATATTAGAGATTGTGCATAATGATGTGTTTGGAACTGTGTCGGTTCCATCACTAGGTAAGTCTTTGTACTATGTATAATTTACAGATGACTTTTAATGGAATACATGGATATATTTCCTCAGGAAGAAATGTGAAGTCTTTGAGAAGTTTAAAGAATTTAAGGCTCTGGTGGAAAACGAGACAAAGAAGAAGACAAAGGTGTTGAGGACAGATAATTTTGGAGTGTTCTACAAGAAAGAACTTGAATATTTTTGTAAGAAGTGTCATATAGCATGATATTATACTACTCGATACACACCTCAACAAAATGAAGTTGCAAAAAGAATGAATAGGACATTGGTCAAAAAGGAAAGAAGTGTACTTTGTGGTGTTGGGTTAGGACTAGAATTATCAGCAGAGGTGGTGGAGACTGTATGTTACCTAGTCAATAGATCACCTTCATCAACATTGGAGGATAAGCCTCCACAAGAGGAATGGACTCGTAATCAACCCTCTCTTTCACATTTTAGGGTATTTGGTTGTGATGCTTATGTACATATTCCAAAGGAGGAAAGAACCACGTTGGATAGTAAATTTGAAAGGTGCATCTTTATTGAGTATAAGGATGGTTTGAAAGGTTATAATATTTGCAATCCAGAAACAAGGGAGGTTGTGTACAACCGATATGTGGTGTTTAGAGTGGTGAAAGATGTTATTAAACATGAATTCCTACCAAAGGAACTAGAGAAGATAAAGTTTGAGCTAAATGAGGAAGAATCACACTCTATAATGGGAGAGGAATCAAAAGATGAAGAGCCACAAACTCCAGCTATGAGAAGATCAATTCAAGAAATAAGGCAAGCAAAAAGGTATAGTCCATATTATTTCTTTCAAATTTTTCTTTATTGATTACTGATGATGATCCCAAAACTATCAGGGAGGCATTAGATTCAGAGGATTCCAAACTGTGGAAAGGAGCCATGGTTGATGAAATGTCATCTTCAGACAAAAATGAGGCTTGGGATCTAATGGAGTTGTCGGCAAGAAGGAAACCCATTGGAACAAAGTGGGTGTTTAAGAAGATGAATGCAGAAGGGAAGGTAGAAAAATATAAAGCTCTATTGGTAGGAATTTATTTTGGTGACATTTTTTCTAATGTTTCCAAGGTATCTTCTATTATATTACTTTTATCTGGTACTATTGCTTTTGATTTTGAGGTAGAAGAGATGGATGTGAATACAACATTCCTTCACAGGGATCTGGAAGAAGAGATCTACATGAAGCAACCTGAAGGCTTTGTGGTGAAATGTAGGAAATAACTTGTATGTAGGTTAAAAAAGTTTGTGTATCGGTTAAACTAGTCACCAAGGATGTGGAATCACAAATTTGATACATTTATAGAGGGACTTGGATTCACTGAAGGAAAAACATATCTCTACGTGTATTTCAAATTAATTGGTGACCGTGTTATTTTTTTGGTCTTGTATGTGCATAATATGTTGCTAGTTGGAAATGAAACATAAGTTATCTATGATTTGGAGACCCAATTCTCCTCCAGATTCAACATGAAGTATCTTGGTGCTACAAATTATACTTTGTGCATGGAAATTAAATGAGATCGGGCAAAGAGGAAGCTCTGGTTAAACCAAAGGAACTACGTTGAGAAAATACTACAGAGGTTTAATATGCAGGATATTAAACTGGTGAAATTTCCTATTCTCATATGTGTAAAGTTATGTGTCGAACAATGTCCCAAGGCACACGAAGAGGAAGAGGACATATCTCGTGTTCCATACACAAGCGTAGTCAGTAGCCTAATGAGTGCAATGTCGTGTATTAGACCAAAAATTGCACATGAAGTTGGAGTATTGAGCAGTTTTATGTCAAAACCATGGAAGGAGCATTGGACATTAGTGAAGCGGGTTTTCAGGTATTTGCATGCCATTGTTGATTATGGTCTGTGCTACCAAGGAATACTAGGATTGGATAGATTTTTTGAAATACGTGGATTTGTTGCTGCAGACTGGGCTGGAGATCTGGATTAAAGAAGATCTACAAACGGGTGTGTGTTTAACCTATTTGGATGTGCAGTAAGTTTGATTAGCAAGAGACAGTCTCTAGTGGCACTTTCAACTATAGAGGCAGAATACATGGAATCAACTCATGCAAGAAAGGAAATATTTTGGTTGCAGATATTGTGTTCAAGTATGGGGTTAATACAATGAGGCATAAGGATAGACTGTGACAACCAAAGTGAAATTTTATTGGCAAAGAACCCTGCTTATCATTCAAAGACAAAGAAAAATGATGTTCTGTATCACTTTGTGAGGGATATGGTTGAGGACAAAAAGGCGTTGCTAGTAAAGGTGGACACTTTGGAGAAGGTTGCAGATGCATTGATGAAGTATGTGAGTACTAAGAATTTTTTATTGTTGTAGAGAAACAATGGGCATTACAGGGTTGGACTAATGACTAAGCTCTCCTATGATACCCTATGTGGAAAAGAAAACAGCAAGTGAGAGAATGTTGGGTGTGTGTTATATTCTTTCCACAACTATCCCCATGCGCTACCTAGATGGGGGGCAGAAGCCCCCCATTTGTTGTGTCGGGTGCAGTAGAGGGGGAGGCAACCCCCCTTGTTGGGGGGTGGTATCTCCCTTGAACAGGGTTCAGGGTAGTGCCTTGAGAATTATTTTTTTTGGACTATATAAGGTGGTCGGACTTACCTATGGTTTTTTTCATGGGTTTCACACAGTGTTTTGGGCATAATGGTTTTCTTCCCATGGTATCTTGTAGATACGGTAAAGGGAACTACAATTATGTCCTAATTGAGGGTCAACAGATTGGGGTTTATGAATGCTTTGACATGTATATATATGTGTTGTACAATTGAAAGGAAAATAATGAAAAATCGATCTGGTAGTCCTGAGTTTTGGATCCAGGGGAAAATATTTGTGTATATTTTTTATGTTTTATGTTCTCGCCGTTGTTTATTTTAGGTTTTTAGAATTCGTATGCAGGTAATTTCTATACATGGTTAAATCATACATGGATATTTCATATGGGAAACAATGAGGAGCGAGGGAAGATCTTACAGGATATGCTTTGACGGGTGAAAATTTTATAGAGGAGATCAGGTTGATCCATCTACAGGTATAAGACACACTACACAAGTCAGAGGAGAAGTATAAGGCCAGGGATGCGTAGCACAAAAAAGACAAATCTTTTAGGGTGGGAGACAGAGTATGGATATAGTTGAACAAACACTAGTATAAAATGGCTAATTAGTTACTAAAAATGACTAAAATTTACATATAAATGATTGTTTTTTGGTTAATGACCACTAGTAGCTAATTTAGAGTATCTTATAGCACATCCAATTTTTAGTCGCTTTTAGCTTAGTTATTAATTGGTTGTCTCAATTTTATTATCTAGTAGTATATTTAGGCATAACTTTTCTCATGAAATCCCATAATTAATGACCAAATATACAACAAAATATATTACTAAATGATCACCCGAGAAAATAAATTAATGACTAAAGAAATATAACCAAAATGTTGATTGTGTTATAAGATATTATAAATGAGCTACTAATAGTCATATATATGCAAATTTTAGTCATTGTTTGGAACCAATAATGACCAAAGAAATATGACTAATTTTTGGCCGTGTTATAAGATATTGTAAATTAGTTACTAATAGTCATATATATGCAAAATTTAATTGCCATTTGTAATCACAAATTTATCATTTGCAGTAGTAATTTATCTTTTTTTTGGTATTTTTATATTCATTATATAAATCACTATTTTAGTAGTTTTACATCAATTGTATATGTTCATTATTAATGAACATAAATTAATTAGTATGATTTTGCAACTAAATAAATTAAAAAATGGCATAAAATGTACATGTTCATCTAATATGAAAACGCAAAATTGTAAATGTTAATTATAAAACTAAATAATATCAAATGCAACTATAAATAATTTCAACCACAAAAATTATATTCTATAAAATGTTAAGTATTAAAATATGAATTTCCAACTTAATATTGGTTGGAGTACAATTTACACATGAAATATTGTTTCTTCACTTCAAAACATTATCATTGTGTTGCCAAAACATTGCAGGTGAATACACCAACTCTGAAGACTTGACCATCAATCTTTGTGTGTGTCTTATGTGGGATATTGGTACCACGGGTGCCACTAGACGAGTTATCTTCTCTCTATCTTTAATTTTTATTTTGTCCCTCTAATGTTATTGTTCTCTTTCTTCAATTCTTGCTTCTTACAATCAATATTAAGTTCCTTTTCTAAAAAAAAGAAGAAGATGCAATGCAGAGTATAAGTCATGAAAGATGATGAATACTGGAATATAAAATAAAGTAGACTATAAAGTATTTATAATATATATGCCTCAACATCATCAATATTTTCAATGTCATTTTTCCTCATAAAAGCAAGAAACTCGAAAAAGTTTTCTTCACTTGGGGAATAGTGTCCACTATGTGGCTAGATGACCTGTAGAAACACATCAAATAAAATTTCACCATAGAAAATAACACCTTAGTAAACTTAGCAGTCAACCTTCAAAGAAATCTTAGGCACAATCATCCCAACTAAGTTACAAGGTAAAAATATCAAGCTATAGATTACTTATACAATGTGGGAGTGCAAAAAGAACTCCTAGAAAATGTCAAAGCTAAGTCTAAAATAAAATGAAATGAAATAAGAAGGATACAATAATAGGATGGCCCTGTATACATGTATATAAACAGAGAATGTAGAAGGCTAAGCGAATAAGTCCAAGGGTGGAGGTCGATGATGTCAAGAATGACCAAGTCTGATGAACATTTCTACAGATATGAACTATTATTTGGGTCAATTATCAAATATGAATAAGCCAACAAGCCTATATCAAATTATTAATGTTTTTCTTATATTTATGAGTCACTACAATATAAGTGGATAAATTGCAAAGACAATTCCCTTCCCATTGTGTTCCTAACCTGTTGTACAATATATTAGCTATGATTTGGGTCAAATTTCCAACATCAAAAATATATAGCAATCACCACTAGTAATCCCCCAAATAGGATTATTTTGGAATGTAACTTTCAGATTCTAGTTTCTATATGATTCTTGAATGGAAAATCCACAATGAATTCCAACACCAAACTTCAAATTTGAGGGAATACATGTGGCCATCCTCAATCACTCAAACTCAAAACATGAGTGATCATTATAATGAAAAGATAAAATAAGAGTAGTTTTGATCTATTTTGTAGGTTTACACACAAAGCACCAATAGTTTTCCCATTTTTACCATACTTGTAATTTCAAAGATATAACACTTCAATTAATATTATAGAAAATACTTGATTCAATACAAACAAGAATTTAACAAATTACAACAATACCATCAATGATTGATCCTCAATTAGTTCAAACTAGTTAGTACAAAAACTTGAAGAAATAGAAACAAGTAGAAATAACAAATCCATCAATTAATAATCAATAAAAAAAGGATAAGCTTTTTTACTGAATCTTGATAAACAGCTATAAATTATATTGACAATCCACTACAACTAGTGGTATTGTTCAAAGAGAAATACTACCAGGAGATCTCATCTTCCAAATTCTTTGCTCTATCCGTGAAGCTTTATGTTATACTTAAAACAAAATTGGCATTTAATATTTTCGGTTTCTGAAGCTGCCTAAAGGCCTTGCCAAATGAAGCTGCAAATTACACTAATTTTCCTAAAATGCTTCTAGTACTAAAAAAAATATAGTTTCACCACGTGATAGACAATTTGAGCAAGTAAAAAATTGTGTACAATATTTCTTAGAAGACTTCATGTTAAAAGGAAAACTTGCATATTTTAGATAGAAAAAATAGCTTAATAGAGATGGAAAATATTACAAAACAATAGATTGGATATAAAAATACAGGTGGAAGTAACAAAATTCTAATTGTAATACAGTTGATTGTTTATTCTAAGTGAATCCAACTAGATACATACAAATTTTCATTTTCAACTTTCTTTCCCATGCTTATTGGAGGTGGAAGCTAACTTACATGCATCTTGCAAATCTATTTTAGAAAGAGTATATGTTGCATTCTCATATTCCACACTTTCTTTTCCATGAATAGTCACAACAGGTACTGGTGGAATTAGTTGCTACATTAGCTGATTTGTCAAATTTAACTTCTCTTTACTCGAGGTATTGGTCCTTCCCCTTCTTCTTGGTTACCAATCTCATCTTTCTCTTGTGTAACCATAGGAATAATTTGGGTTCAAGAAGAATAAAGATATTCATATCATGTCTTCAAATTTGAAAGCATGCATTTTTATTATTTTACTACTAGTAAAATAATCATATAAGGAAGACCTTAAATATAATGAAACCTTTTCTATGAAGCGTTTTGTTGCAGATGCCCATACTAGTACATCGTCGTTGAAAATAAATGGTGAAAAATAGTTTAAAAAAATCCCCTAGCAGAACATTGGCTTAGTATTCATAAAGAAACATAAACCATTTCAAACTACAAGGCATAAACAAAAAGAACACCATTGATATAAATTCATAGAATATTAACTACAAAAAAAGGAGGTGAAGTTGCTCGATAGTAGCTCAAAACCTTGTAGTGCGAAGATGTCCTCAAGCTTGAGTAATATCTGCATCCCAGGGAATGAGTTGTGACACTTGTTTCATATGTTTACTAGGAAGAACTATAACCGGAGATCCAATGTTTACGTTAGATAAATAGTATTGGTGTTGATACTCAATGTGGTCCTTCATCATTGGAAATGTCACAACTATTGGGGTTCACAGAGTTACTGCAGATTCAATGTCTTTCATGTCTCACTGACCAGTGTGGCTGGTAATGATTAGTTCTAATCTTGAGCCAGGGAACAAATGCTCCAGATTTCTCTGTGAAGGAATTTGTTGAGAGTTTAAAGTTGCAGACTTTCCAGATTCACCAAAACTCTTATACATGGTAGCAACTTGCAAGGCTAATAGTCTTTCACTAGTATGAGGCCAAAAGTACATTAGTCTAGAATTAAAAATTTGTTGATTAAAATTATTTATATCACCCACTCCTGAAGACAACTAAATAATTTTGATAATTGATATGACTAAAAGGTCAAGTTGAGCGGGTGAGAGATCCCTATGTCTTAGTTTCCCTTTCAATAGTAGAATTTAAGGAAGAAACTATAAACAATGTTGTTAAATGGAAACTTAGTTTTATTTTCCCTACAACAACTACATCTTGTGAGCCTTAAAGTTGATGAGTGGTGATCATGCTACCATGCATGTTGGCCTGTCTTTGGGTGACTACACATGGAACTATTGATTGGGGAATTGATATAAGTTGTCCATTGGAATTTAGCTGTTGAATATATTCTAATTGATTTGAAGGATGAATATCAGAGGCTGCGAAGTATGGAGGTTTCTCCATCTTTATAAAAATTATGTTTTACACATGTTAGTGATTATATAGAGGGAACACTTAATGTCATTGTTGAGGTGGTCACTTGCAATATTTGCACTTCAATATGGTAACATCACCTACTTTAAATAAAGAATATTGATGATTTTCTAAAGCTACACTCTTGTGGGCACTTTATCCTTTTGACAGATGGATCTGCCTATCTAGTATTACATTAGCAGTTTACATAGATGTACTTGTTTGTAAAGAGAAATTTTGCATCCCTTGCAATAGTTGGGATAGTGAACCTAGTCTAAATCCAAATCCATGAGAAGAGAGAGTGCTTGATGACTAGTTATGACCAAAATGAGTAACTGAAACATCAGGTGAACATTCATTGGGATCAAAAGATGCATTCTTTTCACTAAATATAGTGTGATTTAATGTATCACATTCATTTATTATATGATTTTCTTAGAAGGTCAAGAACATTTTGGTTGGGCACAGAAAATTTATAGGAAAAAATTGAACATCTTATTATATTATATTATAGAAAACTAGTTAAAGCTAGTGGAACAACAAATCAACAAATTACTTAATAAAAAAACACGAAAAGAAGCCTTACCTTTGTAAAGATTTTGATTTGTTTGAATCAGATATGTTTGTGTGGTTATCAAATAAAGATGAGTTTGCAAAAGAATAATCTATGAAAAAAGTATTTAGGATGTCCTCCTCCCGGTAGTTACCTTAAATTGGTTTGTAAATTTTAATTCGGAACATCCTACTAAAGAAACAATTGCTTACTACAAAAGGATACAAACAAATCAAGCATATTATATCAATCTAAGCATGAAGTATTTTCAATTGGGATAAATGAATGCACAATACTGACAAATTGAACTTCTTACAAGGTCCCAAATTATTCATAGATTAGATATTTCATTTGAGCCCAAATATACCAAATACATTTAACACCTCTCGTGCATTCTTAGTGTTATTTTGTGAGCCTGTGCTAACAATCTTTGACTGCACAAAGTATGTATGTTCAAGAGCATTTTTACCTTGAGAATTGATGTGCACTATTCGTCTCAGAGATGAGTATTTTCTAACACTTTATGCACGCCACTATTTCATTGAATTCATTCCTACAGCCTCATAGAGCATGTTCCTACAAAAAATTCACCTGAACCAGTACTCATTTTAACTAGATGGTCATATCCCTACTGATTCATATTAATTAAATATTGTAAATAATCTTCCCTTTGAGGAATTTTCCCAGTGTAATCACTTCCACCTTTTGTACTTTGATTAGGATCACACTTGCTTTCTATTTGACCAACAGTTGTGCAATCATTTTGATTATATTGTGACCTATTTATATCATTTTTACATCTCTAAGAACTATCATAGACATTAGGATATGGATTTTAAGGCTAGTGAAATATTTCCCTACTGATAGAGCAAAGTGTTTCCAACATGTATTTTTTTGGCATAAGAGTCCAAAATAATATTGTTAGAATTGAACTCCTTCTATATACATATTAGTATATCTAGCATGAAGTGTTTTTAGCTTTCTCCAATCCATGTATTTATCAATTTTTGGCCTGAAAGTGACATGGAGAAGATAAAAACCATAAAATATCCAATAATGGTTTATTCATAATAAGATGGGCATACATGACATGCACAAGAACACTGGGAATTCTAATTAAACAATACCCAAAAGTAGAGTTCAAAGGGCAATAAAAGGCATGGCAGATTTAGGTTTCCGGTGAGATTTTCTTTCTCATGTAGACCTCTCCCAAAAGGTTGTTCTCCCCATACTTTCCTTTCAATTTGTACATTATACAAATGAATTTTGTAATTAGTAGCAAGCAGCCTACAATCAAGGAACAAATTATTATTTGCAAATTACAAAATCACAAATGCATAGATTGACCAAGTCAAAGAAGCATGTCCAATATTTAGAACACTAATATCATTTCAAATGTCCTACTTGTTGTTCTAACTCCTAGGCTTGCTGCTAGTAGAATATGACAAATTTGTAGTTATAGATGTGATAGATTGCACCCTAATTTAGTTCCCAACAACATACCACAAAATTAGGCTAACACATCTAGGTAGCCCTGTCCATGTAACACATGAAGATACTATCCTTGATAACATAGGTTGTGCCATACTAAAAGGATTTAAGATACATTTTTCAGCTTGGAAATTTTAGTAACTATGATACTTATTCAAAACATAGTATCTGTGAGAGAGTTTATGTTCCATTTCCTACATTTTTCTGAATGGCATGTGTCAAAGTAAATTATTAAATAAAACCATATTTTCCATCTCAAAACCTATATGCATTACTTCTCAACATCTCTTAGATGGTAAATTTATAAGTATTTTTGGAAACGTAGCCTTGTTTCTCAAGTAGGAGTTGAACCATGAATTTGTCATGGGTTCTTTTTCCATGAGGAAAAATCAATAAATTTTTATGAAGAATTGTGAAGGAATAGATAATCCACTAATGATGATTTGTAGTGAAAGAAATTAAGAATTTCTTCAAAGGTCCAAAATAAAAAAAATAAGAGGAGAACAAATCCAAATAGTCCTCAAGGGAAATTGGGTACAATAATAGACCTGTTATTGTGTATATATGTACCTGATAACATGAAGGAGAAGATTGGAAAGGTGTTTACACAAACCCTATCAAAAGGAAATGCTTTGTTATTATAAATTATTGAACAAACAACATGACAATATGAAGTTCCACAGATCATTTTTTTACAATCAAATCATATTTTCCATATCCAAACCTCTATGCATCACTGCCCAACCATAGATGGTATATTTTTAAGTCTTATGGCAAGGTAACCTCATTTCTCAAGAAAATGTTTAACCATGAAACCTTGTCACATGTTCTCTATCCACGAGGACAAAGAAACATGTTCTTATGAAGAATTGTAAAGGAATAAATGACTCAGTAATGAAAATTTTTGGTTAAAAAAATGAACAATTGCTTAAAGGGTTCAAAAAGAAGCAACAATAATAGATTAGATCCAAATATTCCTAAAGAGAAGTTGGGTATGAGAACAAACCTATTATTTTGTATATATGTGCTTGATAGAACAAAGAAAGAGGTTGACAAAATGGTTACAGAACCCCTATCACAATAGGAAATGCTTTGTTCTTCTACCTTGATGAACAATCAACATGACATTAGAAAGTTCCAGGGATTAGTTTCCTGAAATACTTATAAAACGAGACAAAAATTAGACCAGAACATGCATATCAATTAAACACCAAAAACATTAAGGATACACCATGTTTAACTAGTGAAAAGAAAGGAGATTTCGCCCATTAAATTAGTAGAATTAGATATTCATTTTTCTTCCTTTGCAAGAATTATTAGTGTGTATTTTCGAACAATGATTACCTACAAAAGTGTTGTTTTCTATCCATAAGGTTTGTTTCAGCAACAAATCCCTTGGAAATGTAGGGTTCAACTCTACCTACCTTAGAAACAAATTCAAAACTAGTAGGTATATGCTCTCAAATTTTCACTATTCATTGATATGCATGCATAATTTTAGGTGCATGTTCCTGATCACCTTTACTTGAGACAATGATTTTCGAGCTTACTCAAAATACATCTGTAAGACATGTAACAAAAATATTCTATACAAGGACACATCAACAAAATTAGGAGAGTATCTAGATTAAGGGTAGATAAATAATAAAAAAATGGTAGCTCGGTACAAAATTCAATCCAATTTTCATGGAAAAGGAACATTCTACCACTATCAACATGGCATTGGCTTCTAGCTTGCACACAAGACAAAATTTGAGGCACCTCAAGAGATGGAAGATAAGATTTCATCGTAGTTGGTTTCTACCACTATAAAAGGTGGGTAGGACATACTGGACTCAATAAAATCATGTTGTAGACCATATTTATCATTTGGATGTCACAATTTTTGCCGAAACATAGTACAAACCACTGGAGGAAAGGGTCCAATCAAGATAGAGCACTGGCTAGACTCAAACCACAATGAATCTTGATAGTATGTACAAGCCACCTATTGTGAGTACAATATTCTTATTTTCCATGAAAGGGTATTTTGGCATGAACAAGGTTTATTAAGAGGTGATTCATGTTAGATAATGTTATTCATAGTTGGTAAAAAATTAAATATGGGAAAAAACCAAACAAGAAGTGATTTTTCTAGGTATTGTCTTCAACAAGGATTGAACCAAATTTCATAATAGATATTTTCCTTGACAGGGATTTGGGAAGTTTAATCTATGTTGGCCCTCCTTCCCTGTGGTTGGAGCAGTACAATTTTCCCTACACATCCCACTACCCAGATTTCTTTTACAAGGAAGGATCTCTATAGATAGATAATTTCATCAAGAGTCAAATATGAAATTAAAGCCACCTTAGAGATTAAAGAACTACATAAAAAATGCCATTAATATACTAGTCATTGTCTTTAAAATTAAGCTTCATTAAAAAACCTTGGTAAGGTACAAACCTCAATCATTATTTTTTTTGTCCCATCAGCTTCAGTGGCAAATTCCTTGCAATGACCCAAAAGGTACACCTACCAATCCATCGCCCTCGTGTTCCATCAATATTATTGCTGATCTAACATATTGTGGGCTTACAAACTAATGACTCGTGGCACAAGAACATCTATGATGAAGAGGAATGAATATTCTGAGAAGGATTAAAATGACTACCCTGTGAAGGTGCGAGAATAAAAAATGATAAGCCATGTCCCTGAGAATACCCACTACTTCCCCGAGGTGCTTGTGTGAATGGAATATTATGTGATCTCCATGGCATATTTGGTAGCGAATGTAGCATCAAAGAAGTAATATCCTCGAATCCATTTGGATTTTGGTTCATTGGAACTGAATTTGTAGATTCATGGTTAGTTTCTCTATTCTTTGAACCTGTAACAAACTACGTATTAGTGGAAATACCCATCATCTTGTTTCTTGAACTATCTTCTTCTTGCTAAGAATATGAATTCTCCCTTGCCCTAGTGGGTGATAGTTTTTTTAAGGAAATTAACAATTGCCCGATGCCCCTCTAGCCAATCCATCGCTACCAGAACTTTATAGGAGCCTAATGGTAAAATATTCAATTTCATCGAGACTTGATTTGCATTTAACATAGTAGGGCATCCCTTTACCCAATTCCTAAGCTTCTTTTTCATTCCTGTGGCTAGCGAAATGAATTACAATTTTTTGTATTTTTTAGATTTCAACTAGCAATTTTCTACAACGTAGGGGTTAACATAACTCAAGCTATCACTAGGGTATATTAATACTGAAATAGATTGGTTAAGAATAATACCTTCTATGTCTACCATGTCAGAGTCATGCACCTCTTAGCATCCTTCCAAAGTTGTGTTGATGTCTGGTACAATGTTGTCCATGTCATTGATAATAGAGACCTATTATAAGTTCTATAAATTCTGCAAAGACCACGTTTTGTAGGGGGAGTTTCACAATAGATGGGATTCTCTTTAGCCCCAACATTTTAAAGGTTCACTATCATTACCATTACCTCCTTTACTATTGATTTCTTCCTATTTAGTCCTAGCTTGGGGCTAGTTTTTTTCTCTTGGTGCCAGGTCACTATTTTTGCTAAAGTTCCAATTCTAATTACTTTTACCAGGTTGTTTAAATGGCCACATTTTCCACCTTTTCCACTCTAAGTCTTTTTCTCCTCCTTCTTATTAGACCCATATTTTAGATTATCATTTCTCCTCTTGGCTTGTTAGTAACAAATTTCGGCCTTCCTAATGAATTCATCCATAGTCTTTGGATTTATGTACTCGATTCTCTCTTTAAAGGACAATATAATGTAGTTTAGAAAATGTTGCACTACTTATTTTTCTCCTTTCAGGTATGCCACATATCGCAATAAATGAGTAAATTTTGTTACTAGTTCATCCATTGATATTGGTCCCAGTTTTAAACCATGGAATTCTTTAGCTCTATTGTAAAATTAACATTTAGTCAAATACTTTACTTTAAACAATTGTTCGAACACCTCCTAATCAACCTCTCTACTTTCTAAATTGTGAACTGTTCTCATTTCCTCCCACCACATAGACATTTTTCACTACAAATAATAAGTAGACAATTTGTCTTTTAACTCAGAAGAATAATCATACACCTGAAAATATCCTTTAATATTGAGCAGCCATGCTTCGATTGGTTCTTCATTCTCCCCATCATAAGTTAGGGGTATAATCTTTATAAATTATATTTGGAGTTCTATTTTTGTCCTCTTCTCTAATTTTCCATGACTTTTTGAGGAACTATGCTCCTCCCCTTCCTTAGATTTCTCCTCCTTGTTTTATTTCATCTCTTAACCAATTTTTTGTTTAGATGTTTCACTCAGATTTTCCTAATCCCTCATTGTTTATATCGCCTTGGGATTGGATTTATCACTTGAATTCCTAATTAGTTTCTCTTCTTATGCACTAGCTTTTAACAATTTTTCATACCTTGCACGAAAATTTACCAATTATGTTTGAATATTTCTCATCATGTCTAATCTCTCCTTGGTCGGTATTTTTGATTGTTGTCTAAAATCCACATAAATCTCTTGCTCTCCAATATGTGTACTTCCTTGTAGTTCATCCATTATGCTCTTCCTACATAATTCCTCTCTTACTTTGTGTAAGCATAAACATTTATTAATTAATAAAAGTGTAGTCAGCTCAATGGCCATAGTATTGTAACCTGTTTTCTTTCATACTATATGTACCATCACCCGTTTTTTGACATAGAAAAATACCTATTTGACAATAATTTGATGTAGTGATTTTTTTAAATAATAATAATGCAAAACATGTCACCACTTTCAAATCCAAATATTCTTTGTGATTTTTGTTTTACTTACCTGCTCATATACATTACTTGTGCAAGGTGGTCATTATCTAACGGTTCTACTATACATTAATAAACATCCTTCACTATTTTTTATATATAATTATTGTGTTCTTGGCATTATTGCTTAAGTTGGGATTACAATGGAAATTCTGTGCATTAGGGCTTATCTTTCTCTTTCTTATACTTGTCTCTCAATACTTCCTTTTCAAATTACATTTTTATATTCCTTTAGCTCTTATCCCTATACATATGAATGCATTTGAATTCATTTAAATAAATACAAACATACAAATACATATTTATATACATCTATTAACATGTATAACTATACACACTTTATATACATCTATTAACATGCATAACTATATATATATATGATAATATATATATATTATATATATATATATATATATATATATACGAACCACAATAACTATATCAGCCTATACAATATATGCCATAGTCTCATGACCTTTGGGCCTATACATTTTCAATGGTTCCAAGCCTTTGTCTCATGACTTTTGGTCTTACATATGACTTACACATACACCTATATAGATAACAATATATTGGTCATGGATTGTCAAGGATGGATTTACATTCATTCATGTGTAGGTTGACACCACGATAGACTTTATGATTCTTGATAATTGTTATAATACAACACCATCTGAGATGGCTACAACTTGGACAAGCATCACTTCATTTTTGACTTGTGGCTTGGGTCCCCACTGCTCTCGTGGAACGTTGGCCAACTTTTTATATAAATGGTGTATATTAAATCTCTTTGAATGGATTAGTCAGGCAAGATTTAGGGTAACTACCCTACCTAGCGTCATCATCGTAGTTTCATTGTGTTGATGGGTTTTCAGTGAGAGTGATCTATGAAACTCTGTTCAACCCCATTGCAACTAAAGGTTTTTTTCCCTGGTTTTGAAGGATTTTCCATTGAATTTCATGAAGGATCTACTCAATCTGGCACTACAAATTTGGGAAGATGATCTTTTATATTTAGGGTGAAGCATCAACTTTCCCCTAGTAATATTTCCATAATTTTATGACATTCCTTCCTTGTATGTTGACTGATTTTAAATTTTACTCTACAACCATTCTCTTATATTATTGTTAATTGACATTGGTTTGTTTGTAGGTATTTTGAGGTTGCATGCAAGGGTTTCATTATAAAAAGCACTATTTTTGTCCACAAGTTACTTAAAAGGTGTTTTCCAGTCTATTCCATGGATTACTAGCATGTTGTATTCTGGGGTGAGTTTTTTTTAAACCCTGGTTCGATGGATTTTTTATAATGTTCATTTCACTCAAATAATTTTCCCTCACATCCTTATTTAGAATTGTTAGTAAGGTTATATGTTGTTTCCCTAGCAGAAGAAGTGGTGACACTACTCACCCTCCTACAAGAAACTAAATTATGAATATCCCTTACAACATCATTCTTTTTCCTTCCATGCATTTTCGCAAAGTTGTTCTACAAGAACCAACTATGCTCAAATTTCATTCTACAAGTATGGTTTCATGCCGACCAGAATTTGAGTATACAAATAATTTGATGGCTGGTCTAATATTTTATTGATTTCTCCTTGCACTGTAGAGTCTTAGGTGCTCACATTAACTTTCTAATTTTCCCAGGTCAACAAAGTCATGATGGAATGACGGTTTATAGGTTAGGGTTCAATCAAATTCATCGATAGGCTTACCTTAGTCACACTTCTTTTATCTTAAAAGCATTACTAATATTACATGTGGGAAAAGTCATGGTTACACAAAGAAATGTATGAATATCTATGTGTGTGTGTGTGTGTGTGTGTGTGTGTATACATATTTCTCGACCTGTATTAGTGAGGTTGAGAGGGGCCTTCCTCTCCTCTGTGGATTTATTTCCTTTGTTGATATATTAAAATTATTTGTCTGATTTGCTTAGCCATGAGTATAACAACTATTACATAGATAATGTTTATGTATAAATGTATTTTTGCGTGAACACACATATATTTTTCTAGCTCTATTCTTCTTTCAAATAAGATTGTGGTCACATTTATAAGCATGCATGTTCAATTATAGTTATAAACAAAACGAGTCTGTTGTTATATTTATTTTTCTATAAATATGTTCTTTAATAATGATTATATATGATTTATTCTATTTTTGTTGTATATAAATGCTTTGTCACACTAGAGAATACTTACATGCATGTAGACATTTTCTTTTTCAACACACAATGCTTGTATTTTGAAAAGTTGTAATATTTCTTAATATATATTCATGCTAGAGGACGAGTGGACCCCTGTAATGCGGGACTTCTTTTCGGTGTTCTGAGCCCTAACCCACTTATGTTCAGGACAGATGGTGTCTGTCCTAAGAAGAAAATAATTATTTTCTACAAGTCTGCACATATAGCCTATACACAAGCCCAAACGCTAAGCATGTTATTATTATTATCTTCAAATATATATATATATACACACACACCTAATATTTTCTTTGTAACCTCATTAGAGGAAATTTTAACCTAAAAGTGACCTCCTAAGGAAAAATAATAAAATAATAAAATAAGTTATGAATTTTGGAGGGAAAAGAAGGAAACTATTTTTTTCAATTGTATTTTTGGCTTATCTCCTTATAGATTTACTTAAATTTCAAGTGTACACACTCATTGGATGTGGAATTAAATTCTACATCCAATGAATACCCATTATGCATACTTTTGAGAAGACTCGAATTGATAAAAATTGAGGATACCTTAAAAACGTGTGTTGAAACACACTTTTTTAATGTATCTTCAATATTTATGAAAGTGGGTTTTCTGAAAAGTATGCATAATTGGACTTTTGGATGTGGAATTTAATTTTGCATCCAACGATTATTTACATTTGAAATTTGAGTAAACCTATAAGGAGATAAACCAATATAAGATCACAATGCAAACACAAGAACACCATATCTAGGCTACAAGTCAGGGCCAAAACCTCTGATATAGAGGAAAACCCATAAAACATCTTCTTATAGAATCTGTTCAATGAATACTTCCAAGACCTTGACCTTCACCCAAGACTAGACCTACAAACTGATGAGCCAACTACAAACTCACCCAAATTCTGTGCACAATGATGATTGCAGAAATCCTAGTTCTTCCAAGGAACTTGAACATGAGAGTAGGTAGAGATTGAATTCAATGTCCTTTTCACCTTCACTATATTCCACATAGATTTCCCCCTCTTCCTCCACATTTTCACTCGATCAAATTTCACTTTACTTTTGTGTAATCACATATAACTTGATTTCGATTTACGTCCCAAGTTATGTGAGGTTGTTCCTTTATATAGGGTTCCGAGAGAGAAAATTAAGCTTTACTAACTCATCATCTGGAGACTTCTAGATACTACATTAATAATTTTTGTTTCCTTGATACATGCATTGTCCAATCAATAGACCATCATGACCTTGACTATTGACTTAAAAAAACTCCCCTAGAGCAATCAATCGATGGTTTGACCTAGGACAACAACATGATGAGAAAGAAACTCCATTTCCAATAATAATTTTCCTTTTTAAAAATAATTTTTTTTTATATTTTATTTTTTCAAGTACATCAATAATTACATCAAGTTATGACTCAAGTACATTTATGAAGAACAAAAGTAGTTACATTTCAACATAGGTACATTTATATATATTTATTTTTATCACTTGATTCTTTGTTTATTTCGAAGAGACTATATGGAAATTATCGTACACATTGTTTTTTCATTTTTTTCAGATATCACTCAAAAAATCCTAACATGATTTTCTTATTACCCTCTAGTTATTATAATGGTGAGAAATACCTTTGTTCTAACACTTGTTTGATGTACATGTAACAATAGAGTTAAAAAAAAGAATAACTATACTTTATAAAAACTGATACTCATATTCAACAACAATAACATCTTACGTTAAGGTTTTATAGTTTTTCAGTCCATTAGTTTCCACAAAAGCTATTTACTCTTTACTTATTGTACAATTCTACATTTCGACTATTCACCAATTAATCAAATATATACTTGTCCAAATCCTTTCAAGAATAGGTTAAAGGTATCCACGATAATCACAATGTTGAACAAACTCTCTTTTAGTTCCCCGCTAACTCCGCCCTTAGCTTCCAATGAAACTTTGGAGAAATCTAGATTAGGATTCACCTCCTCAACCCCTAGCAACACCTTGCTAATGTTCTGGGTTCAACCAATATTTTTCTCCCACTAGTATTCTATTTTAAAGGTGAATGTTTTTATCTATAATTCCTTATACAAAATCCATCACTTGAAATTTTCCTTCAGCCATGTTAATCTCTTTAATATTGTTATTTCATTTTAAAAATCAATTTTAGTTTTTCTTTCTCCCAAAAGATAAACAATAATGAGAAAAAAATTTTTCTTCCTTTCTTTCTCTACCCATTTAGGCATAACTTACCTCAATTGTTTTCCTTGTAGTTAGAGGTTAATCTTTCATGTTAATCTTTAACATATTTCTAAGAGGATTAACATGGCAAAAATAATTTCTTGTTTCACTATTGAAATAAATATTTACATCCACATATTTCATCAAATGTCTTTTATTTCTTTTCCAACCAACAATTAAGTATAAAAGTGACATAGTAAGTTTGTAGGGTTATTATAGATGCATTGTTTTTTAATGTCCTGAAGCACAATTGACTCAATGTTTCCTAGATGTGTGACCAAGCTTATTATGTGTTGTTCAAATCAAAAAATTGTCAAATCAAGTCTGTAACCACAAGAGAGAGAGAGAAGTTGAAGTCATTAGAAAATATAGTAATGTATATGTTCTAAAATGGAAGATCGAGAAGTTATGTTTAAATAATATTGATGATAGATGTATATGGTGTTGAAGGCTAGGACATCTGAACATTGTTCAGATTGTCAAATTGTAGAACAATAATGTTTTCAGAGATCTTCTAAAGATTTCTAAGCCAAATGACACTATTTGGAAGTCTTTTCATATTCATAAACAAGTATGAGTACCATTCAAATCCAAGGATAACTCATGAATCAAGCCATTGTAGTTAATACATGCAGACTTGTGTGGTCCTTTTAGAGGTCAGATATAATTAGGCAAATTTGATTTCGTGCTTATCATTTACGGTTTTAGAAAAATAAGATGGGTTGCCTTCTTAAGAGAAAAATTAGAAGACTTTGAAAAGTTTAATAAATTTAAGGCCATGGTTGAGAATGAGACAAACTACAAAATTAAGTACATAAGGCTTAATAATGGTGGTGATTTTACCTCCGAAGAGTTTGATGATTGCTGCAAAGTACAACGCATAAAAAGATAATTTACCATAGAAGACACGCCACAAAAGAATGGATTAGTAGAGAGAGCCAATAGGTCAGTCTAGAACTTGGCTGGAACCATGATGGGAGAAACATGTATACTACAAATATTTTAGGTTGAAGCCATTCACAAAACAGTGGCACAATTTAATATATATAGTGATAAAACTCCACATGAGTTTTTTTATAGCATACTTTCCACAATAAAGAATTTCAAAGTGTTATCACTCCATAAATTTCGTTCAAATTCATGAACTCTCTTGATTTTTGTAATTTCATAGCGCTTCTAGTTGGGGTGATCTCGTAGTGTTGTTCATCTTCTGATTTCGTAGTGCTCCTGATTGGGTTATCATGTAGTGCCAATCTGCTCCCATGACAAAAAAAATGGCATTTGGGAACAAATATACAAGTTTGGCTATTATCATAGTTTAGTGTGAATGTAAAAATTTCAAGTCATTGTCTTAGGTTTAGTTTCTAAGTTTAAAAAAAAAGGTACACTGCCATTTGATTTGGCAGCGTCGTTCTAAATGAATTCGATAGAAGCAATGACCAATTAAATGGAAACAACGGTATGTGATTTAATTTTTTTTTCACTACCATGTCAATTATCAACTAAAAACATCCTCAACAGACAGAGTCCGCTACCAAAATAGTTGTCAGTGCAGCTAGTTTTACCTGATAGATGGATCAAAGTTAACATTTTATGTAAGTCTTGTAGATTATGCCATCGTATTGTCAAAGTTATATGATTCATCAGTGAAATACATGGTGATAAACAAGGGAAAAAGGTCTAATTCTAAGAAGCCAAAATCATTGAAAATGGTAAAGCAAGTCCCTAAGGTGAAGGTTAAGATGAATGGGAGGAAAAAGATAAATGTATATATTTTATTCGAAGTAGAAAAAACACTTAACTGAGAGTTTTGAACAATCATTTTCAAATTATTTGTCAGTGAATTTTCCTTTATTTTGTCAACCTGCGCTACCAGTTAATCCATCAGTTCCCTGAACATGTTGGCTTTGGCTAACGTTGACAATTATTTTGTCAGCATTTTTCATAGTTTTGATCTCATAACATCCGCTAGTTATTTTTCTATCACTTATAATTTCTATAGGACTTTTGTAATGATAAAATGATTAGTTTGGATTGAGTTATTTGGAGGATATTTCACATAGTTATTATCATTTTTTAGGATAAATTCAAAGAGCTATGAAGAAGGGCTATTCTGAGTACAATAACTAATATTTCAATAGTATTCTGAGGCACCAGTTTGGGGATTACCAAATTTTCTGGCAAGAAATCAGTTATATGTTTTGTTCCTTTTCTTTAGAAATGTTTCCAACTACAGTTAGCAACATTATCAACTATAGTTCTAGTTTTATTTCAAGTAGTTTGCCATATATCACAATGTCAAGATGAAAATGCATTAAATATTTATTTTGGTCTATTTCCTAAAGATAGTTTGTAATTTGACCTTCCTAGAATTATGATTTTTGTTTGTAAATAGTTTTGTATAAATACATTCCAAAAGAAAGAATAAGCATTGGTCCCTAAAGGGAAAAAATTAGTATTGTATAATATTTTTTTGAATGTTAATGAAAGAAATTTCAAGAAGAAGTGTTAATATATTGTTTCAAGAGCCTCATGTTATGACATCTTCATAGCCTCTCCCTCTAGTGTTGTTTTCTTCTCTATGTATTCCATATTTGTATTTCCTCTAGATTTGAATGAGTGTTATAGAATTAGAATTCATCTCTTTGATGCTCTGATTCCATGGTTACAAAAATTTTCATCATTGACGCTTTGTCCATTGCATTCATATTTGTTCACTGGTTTATCTTATATTATTGCAAAATTCACCATAATTGGTGCTCTGTTTTAATCAATATGTTGTTGCTTCCAATCACCATACTACAAACTATGTCTAAGTGAAGAATTATATGTCTAGCCTAAGGAAAACATATTGCATACCATTAGTCTTTTTATTTTGCTAGATTATATTCATATATTAACTCCTACCAAATGGATTGTTTCTTTCATGCCCAACCAAACCCTATTTCAACACCATTTAACTAAATATCTAGCCAGTGCATTGAAAACACAACCAGTTGTTGAGGCGACACTGGGTGATTGAGATGTAAGATAGATCCCTATCTGAATTGGAGGGGCTAGCCTCCAACCAGAATGTTTGGTTTAACGTTACCTTAGTTATTCTGCTTCCCATCCAAGATTAAATATGGGTGATAACATTTGTGGCATCGTTGGTGAGGAGGCAAAGTTTGATGTCAAATAATCCCTAGGTAGAACGACAAAGAATCAAATTTCATTATTTATGGTGAATGCTAATCATACACAAAGAAGTTGTACATCTTTCACCTGGTGACTCTATGGTCAAAGAATACAGAGTTCAAGGTGACTCCACTGTCCGAAGAATGTGAAGCTTGAAAAATGTGCTAGTGAGTCCACTGGATTCAATGAGAGACAGATGTTGCAACTATTATTTCAAGGTATACATGCTTGAATTTTCTATACCTCCTAGTTTCCCTAATATTCTACCAACACATGAATATTTTCTAATGAATGGTCCTAAATTTGATGAGGATGATCTAAGACTAGCCTTGAAACATATCACAAATTACTATGACTTTACTAATCTCCTTAAAATCAGGAAACAATATGTATTCCTTAGACTATTTTATGATTCATTATAAGGAAAATGTAGAAGTTGGGTTAAAACTTTACCTGTTAAGTTCATAAGGTCTCTAAATGGTTTCTTGAATTATTTTCTTAAAAACATGGATGGAAAAACCAGACTTAGTGGCAGACTCTCCTTCCATTCAAGTTTTTAGAGAATGTAATGATTTGTGTAGAGATGATGAGGTGGATAAACAAATTTCCTCATTTGTGTCTTCTTACATAAAGTCATGTAAATGTAGCTCAAAGCATAAGATTCAATTTTTGGATGAATTTTCTGAGAAGATTGAAAATGAGTTGGAAGCTTTAGATATTCAAAGATTACTGCAAATTTTTCCAAATTAAGTTGTTTCTTTTGAAGTTTTATTTTAGGAGAGCGAGAATTTTTTTTTTTCCTTGTAGTATTCAGAATGGGTCTGAGTTTGAAAACTCACATTTGGAACAATTGTTTTACATAGAAAGCACATGTGAACTCTCTAACCACTACAACCAAATTGTATAATAATTTGAGGATCAAAAAATAGATCATTTAGTTATTGATCCTATGGGTAACTACATGGAGGGTTTTTTCAGCTTGAATTTTCAGACATTTTTCCTTCTGGAGACAAAATGCATCACGAGTTGGCTTCGCCACTACACTTAGTTTTGATTTTACTGAAGCATAGTCAAAGAGCCACAGTATTTGAGTAGCTACTTGACTGGTTGTATTAGCATTTTTGTATTATCTGATCCAACATTCTTTCAACAGGTTACTATAGGATGAGTATGCAATAAGCTTGTTGGCCAAGCATTTATTTTCAACCTACAGTTTCAGACAATAAATATAAAACATATACAATTTTGGTTCTGAGTTTTGTTCAAGTGTAGACTAGGTTGGTTGCAAGGTCAAGTTGTAGGTTATAGGTACTTTGTTGCCTCATTGGAAGGACAAAATCCCCAAATGGAATCGATTTTATCACTCCATAAATTTTGTTCAAATTCATGAGAGCTCTTGAATTTTGAATTTTGTATTTCTCCTAGTTGGGGTGATATCACAGCACTCTTGGTATTGTGATTTTGTAGCACTCTTGACTGGGTTATCTCATAGCGCCAATGTACTCCCATGACAAAAAAATTTCATTTGGGAAAAAATAAACAGGTTTGGTTGTTATCACAGTTCAGTGTCAATGTAAACATTTGAAATCAATTCCTTAGGTATGGTTTTTTAAGTTAAAAAGAAAAATTACACGTACATTGCTATTTAATTTATAGAACTATTTTAAATGAATTAAATAGAAGCACTGGAACATTAAATTGAAGCAAAGGTATTTCATTTCAGTAATTTTTTACTCCCAAACCAATTACCAGCAAAACCAATCCTGAACTGACAGATGTCGCTGCAAAATAGTTGTCAACACATATATTTTTAGGTGACAGATGGATCTAAGTCAGCATTTTATGTAAGTCTTATTGATTATGTCACCGTATTGTTAGAGTTAGATGATTCACTGGTGAAAGACATGGTGATAAACAAGGAAAAAGGGTTTAGCTCTAAGAATCCAAAACAATAGAAAGTAGTAAAGCAAGTCCATAAGGCAAAGGTTAAAAAAAATGGGATGGAAAAGACAAATTTAGATATTCTATTAGAAGCAACAAAAACACTTAGCTGAGAGTTTTGAACCATCGCTATAAAATTATTTTCTAGTGAATTTTGCCTCTGTTTTATCAACACATGCCACCAATTAATCTGCCAGTTCCCTCAAAAGTTTGGTTTTGGCTAACACTAACAATTATTTTGTTAGCATTTTTAACAGTTTTGATCCCATAGCATTTGCCAGTTATTTTTCTAGTGCTCATAGTTTCTACATAATTTTTACAATGATAAAAAGGTTAGTTTTGATGGAGTTATCTAGAGGATATTTCACATAATTATTATTATTTTTTAGGATCAGTTCAGAGGGATACGAATAAGGGATATTCTGAGTATAGTAATGAATATTTCAGATGTATTCTAAGGCACACATTTGGGGATTACTAGATTCTATGGAAAGAATCATTTATTTGTTTTGCTCCTTTTTTCTAGCAGTTTAAATAAAGACTATTTCTATTAATAAGAAAAAAAGAGGTATTTACAGTGAGGTCGCAACCTCAGAGGGTGTGTGAACCAACCCTCGACAGCAGTATCTGGATAATTTTTGCCAAATTGGGAATAAAACAGAGTCCAGAGAGGAGCAACTGTACATGGATAGAAGATCCCTCTACTACAATGATATGAGCTGCTTCTAGTTAACCTCTCCTTACAAGACAAAATTGCACTTAAGAGAACGATTACAACATCAGGATTCTGAGGCAAAAATGCGCATAACAGACTTTCCAAAAATGTGGTAACAGCCAGCAGAGTTCCAGAAAACCTTGATAAGGTCGGGATATGAACCAGCATAAACTTGCAGCATAACCAGAATATAAAAAAGACAGTAACAGAGGTTCTGAAATCAAAACTTAGACCTTGGAATTGGATAAACCAGACTGTGTGAAGGGGGCAGTTAATCATGCGGGGTCGGAGGGTAAGTGTCCTGCTCAGCAGGCTTGCTTGGTGCGGTGACCCAGGTTACTTCTTCAGTGCCTTCCGCTCCGCCCTCGGTAGTAGTTACTAGATGAAGAACTCCAAAATCATGCTGTACAGGACCACAAACCAGAACGTCTTCCTGAGTCAAAATCCTTTGACGGGTGTTATCCTCGACGACAGGGGAGTCCTCCTGCATGTGTTCGGCAGTGAGCGTCGCTCCTTCCAATTCTCCCTGAGCCAGACTTTCCTCCGGAGATTGGGTAGATGAGGAGATAGCCGGGTCATCCTGCTATTCTGCCTCTTCCACCATCAGAATGGTAGCAGTGATAGTTACCACTGGCCTGTTCAGTCGACTACGGAAGGTGAAACGGGAGGTCTGAAAGGAGGTGTTCGATATCTGGCTGGATGGATTGGGGGGGTGAAGACGGAGAAGCAAAAGAGATGGGAATGACATTCGGAGAAGGGGAAAGCGAGGCTCAACCTCTGGGAGCCGAAGAACCCCCTCTGCGCAGTATTCCTCTGCGCCGAGGCATTTCAAACACTTGCTTACGATTGGGAGAGCCGAACAGACGAGTATTGAGGAGGGGAAGACATGAACAGAGGACGCCAGGGGAATGAAACATGCAAACAAACTTGACAGCACTCAGAGACGGGAAATGCCACAAGCAGGGGAGGAGCTGGGTCGCTTTATGGCTGTGAGTCCTCATGGCTGGCCAACTAAGAGACATAATGCCCCTGCGCTCAGCTGACAACCATTAATTCTAGATGGAACCATTTTCACATCTCTCAAGAACCCAAGATCGAACTGCTGCTGTGTGATTTGCATTCATAAATGCGAACGAGTGTGCAGCCAGCTGCCGTGAGGGTACTATGCGTGCTAGGCATGCGTACAAGGAGCACCCGCATCTGGGTAAACTGCCTGATGATGAAGCTGGTCTTCCTCAACTAAATTTTTGAATTCAGTGAGTTGTTCCTTAGTAACTATGCTGAGCGTGGGGCCTGAATAGGCATCCATCTCCAATTCTACTCCAATATTGGCTAAAAAGTCTGCAAGTTTGTTTCCTTCTCTTACTGTGTGCTTGAAGGAAGTTGCTTGGTATTGAGAAAGCCATTGTCTGATTAGTTCCAGCCTTTGCGCCATTCTCCAATTGTTACTTATCTTGTGGATTGGAGCTCCTTGTAGGAGTTTTGTGGCCATATTGATAATGATTTGAGAGTCACCTTCTATTATAAGGGGAAAGAATATGTGTTCCTGAGCCAGAGTGAGTCCTTGCCAGAGTCCTTCCATTTCCGCCGAATTGTTGGTATCCCATCCTTTGGGGCCTAAGTAGATTAGATGAGGGGTACCTAAGTGATCCCTGAATACCCCCCATAGCCTGTTTGTCTTGGGCTGCCTTTGGAGGCCCCATCAAAGTTGAGCTGATACATATTGCGAGGTGGAGGGGACCATTTTGTTGACTTTTTTTTCCTGTTGAGATGCTGGTTTTGAGAGTTAGGCTTGTGGTTTAGAGTGATTTTCCAGTTGTCCCATATTGATTTTTCTTTGTGATCCGTTGGGAAGTCTTCCAATGACCAGTCTTGGATGGAAAGAGATTCCTTGATGTTTCTGTGCAATATAGTCCATATCTGCTCCAGTGTCTGGGTTTGGTTTTTGAATAGTCTTCTGTTCCTCTCCTTCTAGATGTTCCACATTAGGAGACCCGGTATGAGTTGCCAAAGTGAGTTGAGAAGCCTGCTCTGATAAGCTGACTGCTTCCAGTTGCGTAGTGTGGATTTGAGATCTCCTTGTACTCGGCTTTCGTTTTCGCACCGAAAGATGGCTTTTTCCAATAATTTCCTCCCCAAGTGGCATGTTTGCAATAGATGAGTAGCTGTTTCTTCTTCTTGTTTGCAGTTTGGACAAATAGATGGCCCTGAGAAATTTATTTTCCGGAGGTTATCCCATGTGAGAATTATGTTATGAGAGAGTAGCCATAAGAAGGTGGAAACCTTTGGCCAAATTGAGGAGCTCCAAATTTGGTCCCATAAATTATCTTTTATGATCTTGTCTTTAGTAATGATATTATAAGCCTCCCTGGTGGTGAATGTTCCTCTTTCTTCATATCCCCATCTTAGTATATCCACTCCTGTGGCTTTGGGAATTTGCCTCTTTTTTAGTTCATCAGAGAGAGTTTGTTGGGTTAACTCGTATCCTTCCTCCCTTATGATTTGATCGGTCCCTTTCCATTTCCTGTATTTGTGGGTGGTTGATGAACTCCAAAATTGATTGACTGTTTTTGGGGGATGGGTTCTTTGCAGTGGTAGAGGGAGATCATGCAAAATATCCTTGATATTTGGGAGTTGCTGCCAAGAGTCGTCCCAAAATCTTGCTGAGTCTATGCTTTTGATTTCCCAGAAGTTGTGTTGTTGTATAAGGTTCCTATGTTGGATGGCTGAGTTCCAAATTGTAGATCTAGTGCTGAGTTCCGACATACGGATTTTGTCTTCAATAGGGTTGTTACTTGCATATTTTGCCATCCATAGAGAGGCCCAGGGAGTATTTGGATGAGCTAACCATCGCCACCATAATTTGGCGCCCATTACTTTGTTGCTGTGCTCAGGATCTCTTATCCCAATACCCCCGACTTTTTTAGGAAGACATACTTTTTCCCATTTAACAAGAGCCCATTTTCTATTATGGCCCGAGCTGCCCCATAGAAAGTTGCGCTAAAGATTCTTTATAGCCTTGAGAACCCATTTAGGCACCGCCAAAAGGGAGAAGAGATAGAGACGCATGGATTGAAGAATGGCTTTGATGAGAACTACTCTACTGGCCATATTCAGAGATCTGTGAGTCCATAGGAAGAGTTTGGCTTCGAGTTTTTCTAGAAGGTCTCTCCATGAGGAGTACTTGAGGGCCGAGGCTATCATGGGAGCACCTAAATATTTGGAAGGGAGGCTGGCTATAGTGAATCCTAAAATACGGGCAATCGATCTTTGAGTAGACACAGGAGTGTTAAAGAAGAAAATTTGGGATTTGACCTGATTGATAAGGGCTCCAGAAGCATCCAAGAAAGTAGACAGGATATCTTTGAAAAGGCGAGCTTCTTGGACTGATGGATGCCCAAAAAGCATATTTTCGTCCACAAATTGTTGATGGGAGAAGGAGGGGGAATTGTTGAAAGAGAGACCTTTAAGACAGCGGGAGGCAATAGCAGACTTAATATTGCGGCCCAATCCTTCGGCAATTATAACAAAAAGGAACAGTGAGAGTGGATCCCCTTGCCTAATTCCTCTAGAAGGACGAAACGTATCAGAGGGGATACCATTGATGAGTACAGAGAAGAACGAAGAAGTCAGAAGGCTGAGGATCCATCTAGTCCATGAAGGATCGAAGCCAAAAGCATTTAGAATTTTCTGAATATACTGCCAACTGATACCGTCAAAAGCTTTGGATAGATCTATTTTTAACAACATACCTGGCTTCTTAGTTTGCTTCAGAGAGTGAATTATTTCATGGGTGAGAATAATTTCGTCCATGATCTGGCGGCCTTCCACATAGCCGGATTGCTCTGGCGAAATAAAAAGAGGGAGCAGAGGTTTCAGCCGAGTAGCAATAAATTTTGAAACAATTTTGTATATGATGTTGCAAAGATCTATCGGGTGATACTTATCAGGCGTATTGGCTTCCTCTATCTTGGGGATAAGAGCCATAAATGTGGCATTCAGCCCAGGGTACATCCATATTAATGCACGAAATTCTTCAACCACTTGCCATACTTCTATTTGAATGAGATCCCAGAAATGGTGAAAGCAATCTGAGGTAAATCCATCAGGGCCTGGTGCTTTTCCGGCTTTTAATTGCTTGACAGCACTATCCACTTCGTGTAACTGGATTGGTTGGAGGAGAAGCAGATTATGCTCATCAGTTATCAATTTGGGTATCTGTTGTAGTATTTTCTCTATTGCAGGAAGTCTGTCAGTACTGGGTTCTTGGTGGACCTTCTTGAAGTATCTGAGAAAATTCTCTTCAATGCCTTCATGCGTCTCAATTCTTTCTCCTTGATCATTTTGAATATGGGAGATGAGATTGTGCATTCTGCGTTGCACCGTAGTTTTGTGAAAGAACTTGGTGTTCTTTTCGCCATCCTTAAGCCATCTGATTCGTGATTTCTGTCTCCAAAGAATCTCCTCCTGTTGAGCTCTATTGAGAAGTTGATCTTCGATAGCTTGTTCCTGTTTTGCTAGTTCTGCATATCGTCCTTCTTTGATGATCCTTTGCTGAGTTAGCTTCATTTCCTGATTAAGAATGGCCCGAGCTTTGAAAATGTTGCCAAAGGTAGTATGATTCCAATGTTTGATTTCTCTTTTGAGGAATTTCAATTTTTTTTGGAAGTTGGTCATTTTGGATCCCCCTGTGGGATTGAATTTGATCCAGGTTTGTCTAACAAATTCATTAAATTCTGGGTGAGTAAGCCAGAAAGTCTCAAAACGAAAAGGGCGTTAAGTATTATTACCTGGACGATGCCATTGGAGTGCGATAGGCTAGTGATCTGATCCTGATATTGGCATAATGGAGGCTATAAGATCTCCTCCCAGGTAAGGCGCATTATCCGAGACTAAGAAACAGTCTAACCTTGAAGCTATATGTTGTGCTCCTTCTCTTTTGTTGGTCCAAGTGAATAGACCATTATTTGATGGGAGATCTATTAGCCAGTTTGACTGGATGAAATATTTGAGTAAGTGTCCATCTCTGATTCCATTTTCTCTGCCGCCCTGCTTTTCCTCCATTCTTGCAATCATGTTGAAGTCTCCTCCTGCTATCCAAAGAGGGTGGTATCTGTTAGAGTTGAGTGTAGAGAGGTGTTCCAGAATCTCTGCTTTCAAATTAGTATCCTGTGGGAAGTAAACATTAGTGAGATGACCATGAGTGTTGGTTCCAATTAAATGGAAGATTGCCTGAATAAAGTTCTTGTTTGCATGTATGTTACTAAGTTGTATTACTCTTGCATCCTAGAGAATTGCTAAGCCCCCAGAGGCTCCTTGAGCATCAACTGTTGTGACTTGCCCTCCGGGCCAAACTTTTGCTGCTATCTTTTCCAAAATTGACATACTACATTTGGTTTCTTGCACAAAGAGAATATTGGGTTTTTCCTACATAAGCATGTTTTTTAAGAGTCTTCCTTTCCTTGGGTTGTTGAGCCCTCTTATATTCCAGGATATCAACTTCATTGAGAAGGATTAGGATGAATGTTAAAGTACTTGGTCAGCTTCGCATATCGGCCTGACTCCACTAGCACTTTGCCTATCTTCATGGTCCTTTCTAAGGTTGTTTTTCTTCCCCTTTTCTTACTGTCTTTTGTGATGAACTTTCCATCCCATGGGCTACCAATTTGAACCCCTAGAGAGTGTTTCTTGTGCGCTTTTTTTAAGACCTCTTCCAGTTTGTCCAGTTGCCTGTCTGGAATCTTGTCAAAGTTGTCGGTCTTGCATGCTAGTTCCAGACTAAGAATGTCTAGTTCTCCTATGTCAATGTTCTCAGGATCTTCTTCCATCATCTGGGTCTCTGGGAAGACTTCCTCTGTCTCCTTCAGTGTCTTGGAGCTTGATTCTGGGGTATCCATTTCCATTTCTTGAGAAACCCCTGCCTGCAGATCGGATTGAGAGATGTTAAGCATTTTGTTTGATTGAGAATCCTTTGGTTGTTGCGAAGGACCCGCTGGTAATTCTCGGATCAAGTCTTTGACCTTTTGCATTTCTTGAGCTGGGTCTTGCGTATCCAGATTGGCAAGGATCTCGAAGCTATTGGGTTTTGAGGATTTAGCTTTGTTGGCCTGATCTATTTTACCATTGGTAGTGGGTTTTTTGTTACCTCTTCGACGATTGACAACTTTTGTAAAACCATCAGGTTCTTGGTTATCTGCATTTGTGCTAGTGGGCATTTTCCTGTTTAGGGGATAGTCTCTGAAAAGGTGCCCTAGATTATGGCATTTCCTACACCTAAACGGAACATGTTCATAATCTATCAGTTGGATCCATTCAACATCTTCATGCAAGAATCTTACCGTATCTGGCAGAGGTTGTTTGAGATCCATATAGATGCAGATGCGGGCATATGAAGTGTATCTGCAGAGCTTTGTGTCCTCAACAACCTTGACGAATTCTCCCAGTGTATTTCCTATTTCTTGTAGTGAGCTTTCTTCCCAATATTCCCATGGTAGTGAATATAACCTGATCCAGACCGGAGCATAACTGAGATCTTCCTTGTCCGGGTTAAATCTTTCAACCCATGCTTTGAGAAAGAGTCCTGCAGAGTTAAAGAAATAAGGCCCTCCATCTAGAATCCTGTTTCGATCTTCCAGGCAGTTAAAGACTGCTGTAAAAAACCCTTTAGGTCCTAGGTGTAGGGTAATGTGGCCCTTTGGATTCCATTTTGTGTTTATCCATCTTCTGAGTGCTTTCTCGGTTGGCCATATACCGATAAATTTGCCTATCAGAGCATGGTCCCTCATATATTCTATTCTGGCATTGATTCTGTGACTGGGGAATTCCACCGTGGGTCTGACAGTAGCTACTGGTCTGCATGTGGACGATATGGCCGTATTTGCTTCCTTCTGAGTCGATTCGTCATTTCTTTGTTGACTGCTTTCCTGTTGGGTGCTATTTTGGTCCGTCTCATTCACTGTAGCTGCGCCTTTCTGCTTTTGACCGTCGTGTTGTGGGGGAGGTGCTTCGTCCCCCCATGGGAGGGCGACATTCTGCTTACTACTGATTTCTTACGTTCTGTCAGCTGTGGTCCTGTCTGCTTTGGTTAACAGAGGTCTGAACTTTGCAGGCCTGCCATGGCAGGGGGTTCAGAGTCCAGGGAGGGTGCGTTTAAACCCTAATCGCCATTTCGCAGAGCTCTCTCAGCTCAATATTCATATCAATCGCTATAGTTAGTAGTGTTATGAATTATAGTTCTACTTTTATTTCAAGTAGTTTACCATATAGCACAAAGTCAAGGTCATAATGCATTCAATATTTATTATGGTAAATACATATTAAATTTTTGATAATAGATCGAGCATATTTCCTAAATATAGTTTGTAACTTGATCTTCCTATAATTTCAATTTCAGTTTGTAAATACTTCTCTATAAAACTACTCAAAAAGATACAATAAGGGGTGACCCCCAAAGGAGAAAATGACTATTGTATATTATTTTTCTAAATATTAATGAAAGAATCTTCAAGTAGAAGTTTCGATATATTGTTTCTAGAGATTCATGTTATGATATATTCACTATATGTCCCTCTAGTGTTGTTTTCTTTTCTCTATATTGCATATTTGTATATCCTCATCTGAATGAGTGTTGTAGAATTAGAATTCATCTCTTTGATGTTATGATTCCATGTTTATTGAATTCTTAATCATTGATGTATTTTTCATTGCATTTTGATTTCTTCACCAGTCCATATGATATTATTGCATAATCCACAGTAATTGCTGTTCTATTTTAATTAATTTGTTGTTGCTTCCAATTACCACACAACAAACAATGTTTAAGTGAAGAATTATATGTCTTGATTATGGAAAACAAATTTCATACCACTATTCTTTATATTTTCTAGATTATATTCATATATTAATTCCATTGCCCAATGGACGATTTCTTTCATGCCCAACGAAACCCTATTTCAACACCATTTAACTAAAGGTCTAGCCACTGCATTGAAAACATAGTTAGTTGTTGAGGTGACATTGGGTGATTGAATGGTTAAAAGAGAGACTTCTCTGGGATGGAGGGGTTAGCCTCTAGTCTAAAATTTTTGTTTGAGGTTACCTCATTTACTCGCCTTTGTAGCCAGGGTTAAATCTGAGTTATAACACAAAGTATTTGTAAGCAAGTGTTATATCAAGAAGAGTGATGAAAAACTTGGTATGTTCGAAGCAAGAGCTAATTAAGGTATTTTTATTAAATAATATGAGAATAGAAAGGTCTATACACGATACAAAAAGAATACAATAAAAATAATAGAGTTCATTCATGTTAAAGTTGATGAGAACAATTAATTTGAAAATAATTAGCGAGTGAATATTAATTCCAATGATCCAATCAGCAATACTGAAAAGGTTGATGATGTTAGCCTCATAGTCATGATCAATAAGTAAAAAATAATAAAATTATGTAACTTATAAAATATAATTACTACTTGTCTTTGACATGCTCATCAATTCTAGAATGAGCCTATTCCTAATACTTAGGAGTTTGTTGAGGTCTAGTTGGTTCAAAGATTCTATCCAACTAGTTAGCCTCCTAGATTAGTATGTGGTTGAGATATTCACTCAACGAAGAGATTGCATGTCCAAGATAGACTAACTATATTGAGCATTAACTTGATGTATTTATGTTGTATCATGATTCTTTGTGAATACATACATTCAGGTTGAAATCCTATTCCACCATGTTTTTGTCTCTCTGACATTATTTTATTTTCATTTCATTATTTTCAATTGTTATTAGAGAAACTATAATTTTTCAATGGTAGTGTTCCATGGGAAGGCAAGACTATGTTTGAGGAATTTTATAATCGATCAATTATCAGTGTCTATTCACTGTATGGTGATGGTCCATGACAATGTGGATTCTATATACCTACACATACAACCTATGCGCAAGTGAAGTAAAAGGTCGAAGCCTGGGTGATTTGTGGTCAATGCAGTACTCCAAAGCATACCTATATCATAGTTGACCAAAAGCTATGTTGTGTTGACCGTATATTATTCAAAAATTTTAGATCAAATATGAATGTTGATTCTGAATGACTTTTTATGGCCCTTCCCTTGTGAGAATGCGGGTATTTCCAAGGGAGAATATGGAACAAAGTTCGATCCTTTGTTTTGTAACTCTCAACTATTTATATAATGTAAGACATAGTTGGGTTTTCTTAAACATATGGTCAAATTTGTTCATTCAAGGTACCACTGAATAAGAATCCAACTCTTCCATATCTATGTAGTGTTCTCCATACATTTTGGTGTGAGACTCATCATCATATGTTTGATAAAGGAGATAATGCACAAGTGATAGGCTGAATTGAATCAAGACGTGAATGATGTTGCGGTCAAACATCATAACCGAGGCAATGAGGCAACATGTGTTATCATAACCAATTTCCATATCGCTATGTTCAAGTGAAGTGTTGAGGAACATGGGTAAAATGCTGTGTTGGAGGTTGAATATCTATTTAGGGTAATCAATTCATAATAATTGAAGAATACCTCATATTGACGGACTTAAATTGGATTGTGAAGAGATCCTAGCATAGTACCATGTTTCCGTTCAAGGTTATAATTCAATCAACAATGAATGGGCACTGTCAATTTTTTTTTTCCACTATCAGATGCAGAGACAAATGGCCACGACTAATTTTAAAAAGTCAATATATACAGTGTATGGTCAATGCTATTTGCACCATTGGTTTGCATTTAATTTTCTTCTGTGAGTTTCCACAGTACAATAGGATTGCTTCCTAAATCAGCCTCAACACTCACATCAAATGGTTTCATCAGGTGTTGCGATTACAGTGACAATTAGAGTTGTAAATATCTAGTGACTGAATATAGCCATCATTACGAGTCGAAATTCTAAACAAATTCCCCGACCGTAAGGTATGGGTGATACTGCGGAGTGCTTTACACTGGATGCCATGACAAATATCCTTGTGATGAGCTGAACAACTGCTACAAAATTCATTACTATTGCATTGGGAAGATCAATTATCTCAACGTCAATTCCATGCACTTACCATAGTTCTGGACAATCACATTTCTCAAGTGCCACATGTAGCATTCACATGGTTCTAACTACCATGGACTCTGGAATGAAGATAGGTGTGTAGATTTGAAACGAGCTACCACCCTTATAACCCTTAGCGGCCCCAAATGACTTCAACACTTTATAGTGTAATAAGCAACATGATAGATTATCAGAAACACTGTGAGGAGCCTGTGTAAAGCCACCTAAGGAAGCACCTATGTTGAGATCCCTGTGGACATCAGCTAGCTCGTGAACCAGCATCATGGAACCCATCTCGAGGACTATGCATAGAACCAAACTGGAGGAATGTGTGCCCTCCCTTGGAGATCTATGTAAGGCTAAGTTTATCTGCTCCACGAATTTCCTTTGCACTTAGTTATGCAAATCATCTGTCATATTCTTTTTTCAACTCGTTTTAAAAAAAAGGCTCACGTGGATAATATCAAGGATGTGAAAAAGTAAATTCATATAAGTGGATAAAACACATTGAGAGAATGAATGGAATTTGTTAATGTTGGATGATAAATAATGGCTTGAAGTTAAATAGTGGAACATCTTGAAGTATGGATGCATATGATTCTTTATTAAGAAGCATAGTAGTTTTGGTCGCTTTCGAGTTGCAAGATTAACTTTTATGTCTCGGCAGGCTAATTTAAATATTGTAATATTAAATGATTCCAAAATTCTTAGGTATTTGGTTAAAGTCATGTGAAGGAAGGTCTGTAAGTTTGTGTGGGATATAAAAGGGTTTTGATTTTGCAATGATAAGGTTGTAATTCTAGGGGATTGAAAAGTCATTTTGTTAGTTGAGTCCAAGTTATGAATAGGTTAAGTTGAGTCCAAAAGTTAGTTGAGTCCAAGTTATGAATAGTTTAAGTTGAGTCCAAATTCGAGTCCAAGCTTAAGAAATTTTGTGTTGTAACCTGACACCCAATCCTTGATTGAATTATTAAGTAAAAATTTGTAGGGGTTGAGTTCTTTAAAAGTCAAATAATAATTCATCTCCTCATTACGTTACATTGTAAAAATCCTTAACTTGGGTGCATTTTCGGTAGGAAAAGAACAAATCTAAGTTCAATCCGGCGTGATAATCAAGGAAGCGAGTAAAAGAGAGTGTGTTGAACACCAAAATGGGTAAAGGAGGAAAATGTCCTCAAAGTGCAGAGGTAGAAATTAAAGAATTGCAAAAGTGCAATCAAGAATTGCACAACAAAATTGAAGTACCTAAGTGGAAGTTAAAGAAAAAACAAAACATAATTAATCAAATGACTAGCACATTAGAAGCAACAAAAGATCTTCAAAATGAACTACATATGAAAGAATAACTCATTAATGGACTTCGGATAAAATTGAGGCAAAAATAATATCTACTTGATGCAAGATCTACAAAAAAGATAGATGTAGTCTATGAAACAAAAGACTTCATACAAACAATAAATGAAACCTGTGAAACAGATGACCTCATTTAGCTTATTGATGAAAGTTGTGACACAAATGATCTAATCCGCCGGGTTGATGAAAGTTGTGACATAGATGATCTCATCTAGTAAGTTGTGCTACTAAATGAAAGTGATGCAACTAGTTGTCCTGAAGATCTAACCAAAAAGTTTGATGCAACATGCGATAAATATGAATTGTTAATAGAGATGATTGATGCTCAGTGTGATACAAATGACTTAATGAACCAAGCATAGAATATCAATAACAACAGCATGTGTGAATAACAACAAGGAAAATTTATTTCCAAGATGGTGATCAGACCTTGGGAAGAAATTTTATTCAACAATGATCGACATGACTTGGGAAACAACAAAGAAAATAACTTTTATGTTCTAGATTTCTAAAAACCAATTCGGTTTGTATGTGCAAGTTTTATAGAAAATACCCATAACCTTGTTAAGCATAACCATTGTAAGAGAAATGGCCATATGGAGAGTAAATGTTATGACCTCCATCCTTGTCTTCATCATCGAAAGACAAATCATCTATTAGAGAAATGTCGAATGCAAAAGAAGACTAAAATTAAAGTTAATTATGGATGGATAAACCATTGGAGATGGAATCTAGAAGTAAAGAAGTTTCATAGATCCTACAATATACTCGAGACAGAGGTAAAGATAACTTTGCCTGAAGAATTGAACAAAATTAAAAAGAGAAACTCTCCTACATCTGGGGTGGGGGAGTTGAAAACAAATCCAGATAGTTATGGTATATCCTTTCAATTGAAAAAGGGGGGAATTGATGATTATGGCTGTCAGACTGAAAGTTTCGCCACCAACACAATTTTCCAGGGCGAATCAAAATTTTTCAGTGTGCAAGTGATTGGGATGTTGATTGAGAGGAAATGTGGGGATTTTTCTTCAGTTGGATGGTCATTGTACCCAACAAAGGATAGGTAGATACCTTTTCATTGTGGCTTGGCATTAGATTGAGTTGCCAAGAATTTTCAGGGATGTTTTATACCTACAGTTGATTCTCTTCTCTTGGTTTACTCTCTTCATATTCGAGTTTCTGGCAACTAAACTTGGCGGTTTTCCAGGTCGTTTGTCATTGAGAATCAGTTCAATAGTTTCAACATGAAGACTCAGAGAAGGTACCAGGTTCATACTCTAGACATATGATTGAGTGGGGGAATGTTAGCCTCATACTTAAATTCAATAAGTCCAAAATAATAAAATTATGAAACTTGTAAAATATAATTCCTACTTGTCTTTGTTGTGGTCATTAATTCTAGAAAGAGTTTTTCCCTAAAACTTAGGAGTTTATTTAGGTCTAATTAGTCTGGAGATTCTCTCCAACTAGTCAACCTCCTATATTAGTGTGTGGTTGAGATATTCACTCAACCAAGAGATTGCATGTCCAAGATAGACTAACTGTTTTGAGACATAACTTGATTTATTTATATTGTATCATCATTCTTTGTGAATACATACATTCAAGCTTAAAAGCCTTTTGTTCTATGTTTTTATCTCTCCGATATTATTTTAT
The DNA here is from genome assembly GCA_000404065.3 of Pinus taeda. Classification (NCBI taxonomy): domain Eukaryota; kingdom Viridiplantae; phylum Streptophyta; class Pinopsida; order Pinales; family Pinaceae; genus Pinus; species Pinus taeda. The sequence goes on along the minus strand of APFE031481151.1, from coordinate 31,434 downwards.
TTTCATTTAATTATTTTTCAGATGAGCCAATTATAAATGAAGACACCAAAGAACCCTTTATTTCGTAATGCAAATATCCTACAAGGTATGTGCAAAAACATCACCCAACTGATTAAATTGTCGGTGACTTGAATATAAGTATTTATACAAGAAGAAGGTTAGTAAACCCCCATGCTCAACTAGATGTAGCTTTGCTATCTGTACTGGAACAAAAGGATTTTTCTCAAGATAGAAAAGATGAAAATTAGTTAAAGTACATGAACGAAGAGGTCGATCATATTGAGAAAACTAGACATAAGAGCCTGTTCTAGGACCAAGAGATAATAATGTTATTGGCATGAAGTGGGTCTTTAGGAATAAATTGAATGAACATGGTGAAGTGGTAAGAAACAAAGCTAGATTAGTTTGTAAAGGTTATGTAAAAATTTAAGGTTTGAACTGTGATGAGACTTTTAACACATATTTCATTAAGTTTCAAAAAGTTCTATTACAAGGATTCTATTAAAATTATGTTTTAATGTTATCCTTACTCTCCAAAATAGTTTTTCATAGTACTTTGATCACAAAAAATTGTGAATGCTTATTTTCAAAGTCGTGAACCAAGTGATCTACTAATTACTCATTTTGGAAGACTCAGACTAGTTTAAATTCTAAATTATAGACCCACTACATCATTCCAACTTTAATGAAATATATGCTTTTTACCCCTATAGCACAATTAGACAAAATTCGAATTCTCATGGATTTCGCTAGTTTTAAGAACTTTAAGATATATCACATGGATGTTAAATGTTATTTTTTGAATGGAGAACTGCAAGAAGAAGTCTACATTGAGAATATTGATGGTTTTCAATTATCAGATAAACTTGATTATGTTTGCAGGCTGAAAAGGCCTTGTATGGTCTCAAGCAAGCCCCAGGGGCTTGGTATTTCAAGTTGGATAGTTATTCGTTGAAGTGTGGTTTTAAAATAGGTGTAGATAATAGTAATTTGTATGTGAGATATAATGACGTAAAATTGTTGGTATCAATTGTCTACATTGATGATATTATTTTTGCAAGTGATTGAAAACGTCTAACTTGTTATTTTGTAACTGATAAGAAGGTCAAATTTGAGATGTCTATGCTTGGATAAATTTCCTATTTCCTTCATTTACATATTGCACAATATTTAAAAGGAATTTTTATCCCATAGTGCATGCATCTTAGGGAAGTTTTGAAGAAATTCAATATGGAGGAATGTTCTTCGGTAAGCACTCCAATGGTTACAAGTTGCAAACTCAGTAAGACAGATGAATCAAGAGAGGTGCATTAGGATTTATATAGATTTATTATTGGTAACCTCTTATACTTGACAACCTCTAGACTAGACATTAAGAAATAAGTTGGTATTGTTGGAAGATTTCAAGCAAACTCCAGATAGACTCACAGCAAAGAGGATTCTCATATATCTAAGATATACAACAAACTATGCACTTTGGTACCCCAGAGGTAAATATTTTTCACTAATTGTTTTACTGATTATGATTAGGTAGGTGCTATAGATGATCAAAAAAGGACTGGTGATAATGCTTTCTTTCTTGGTGAATGTCGTGTTTCATGGTATGTAAGAAGCAAGCTTAAACTTATCATTTTACTATTGGAGTAGAATTTATAGTAGCAACTTCATGTTGCACTCGGCTATAATGGATGAAGTATAATTTACAAGATGTAAATTTGATATACTATCATGTAATAACAATTATCTATGATAATACAGTGCAATCAACCTATCGAAGATCCCTGTTTTCCATTCCAAGAAGAAGCATGTTCCAATCAAGTACCATTTCGTTTAAGAGAAAGTTGCAAATCATATTTTCAAGTTAGAGTTTTTACCTATAAATATGTAGTAGGTTTATATATTCATTGAACTACTCCAAAGAGATCAATTTGAATATTTAATTCTAATATTAGGAGTAGTTCCTCATACTTCCATCCACTACATCTTCCTCAAGAGGATAAAAGGTAGCTAGTAAGCACTTACCATATCAAAAGGAATTTGTCAAGTCCATAGGATCAACAAGACATGGGGAGATTGGTTGCAAGGGGAGGATATCATTTGATTTTCCATTGATTTCAAAGGTGGGGGTATAAGAAAAAATTGTTTTTATGATTATTTCCAATGATTTTGGTGTTGCCATTAGTGCCAAAGGGCGGTAATGTTGAAAGTATGTTGGCATTGATTTCAAAAAAGTGACACAACTCATGTGGTTGAAATAAAACTAATCAAAGAGTAGAGACATTTGATCCATTTTCAACATATAAGATTATATCATAAACTCTTAAAAACTACCGAGATGAATAAAACGTGGAAATAACTTTCCAACGATATATTGAAGTACGAAAAAGGATTTCTGAATCAAGACATATGGCCAGTCAAAGTTTTGAGGTTAAAAGTAAAAATCTTGGTGTTATAGGCCATGGGCCTAACAACATAGTCAATGTATAGGTGGAACAAGGTAGCACATGGGCACACTGGTGAACCAATGATATCTCAACAAGGAAAGTGTCAGTCATTCCTAAGACACATAACCCCGACATATTTTCCTCGGAAGGCGTAAGTGGTAACATCCAGGATGATGCAATGCAAGGAGGATATGGAACATAAGGTAACATTGATTGGTGAAGCAGATGATCACCTTTACATGTAATATTGTTGGTTTATCCTTGGTGGGATTTAGAGGAAATCCAAGTTGAAACATTTAGGATATGTCTCAAAGGGGACGACAAAGCTACCATTAGGTGACATAAAAAAAAACTCGTCCAACCTTCAAAATTTAAAATTAAAAATAATGAGAAAATAAGGCCCAATATCGCCTCATATTTGTACCCTTGACAACATATGGACCAACTGAAGGAGCACACTTGGCACGATATTATTCAAAGAAAAATACATTGTGGTAGCATGATGTTAGCATGACGTGGCACCAATAGAGACGTAACACATGTCATGTAGATTTGGAATTTTTTGGTGTCCAAGTGGGCCAAAAGTAAGTGACATGTGGAACCACTCGACAAGTGACATGTGGAATCATTGCATAGGTGGTAGAGAGGTCAACATTGGCACATCACCCCCGTCCCCAGAAGTGTAGGAACCTCTACAACTTTCAAAATGGCTGTAAGTTATTTCTCTAGGGTGACAGAGCACCAGGAGACTATGACATATGAGATGACAAGTACGAGTGCTAGAAGTGGACAACATGGATAGATCAATAATTTTGTAGTGGAAATGTGGTGGACCCCAACAGAGATGTAATCCTGAAGGATTGACCTCGATAGTATTCCCTGTAGCACTAAGTTTTATTTTCGAGGAACCAAGGCAAGGCTCTAAGATTAACCTCCAAGACGTGCCTGTCTAGAGTGTTCTGTGACCAAGGGTGACGGTGTAAGCCTATGGGCATAAAGTTGATCCACAATAATGATTTTGGCATTATTGTGCCATATTTGGCACCTTAGCTGTAACTAATAGTTCACTAAAGTTCATGATAGAATGCATAAATGAGTTGGAAACAAAGTTGGTGGCATGGACAGCCTTAGTAGCTTTTTTGGTTGTTCAGCCAAATTTTGAACTTAGCTAAAGTTAGAACATTCACTACTAAACCTTGTAAAAATTCCATAATTGAGGAAACTAGCAGCTTAACTTAGTTTTTCATTTCAGGACAAGAGAGTACATGTTGAAGGAAACTTGAACACAATAAGAAGACTTAACAAAAGTGAAATGTAAGTGAAAATTATGAATTCATTAAAGTTAAAGAGTTGTACTTAACTAAAGTTCTAAATCTAAAATTATCAGCTATAAATATTTACAGCCAAAATTAAATTGACAAGAATTTTGTTTTTGTATTTATTTTTGTTGTTTTCGTGTAGGTGAATTGATCAGTAATAAAAGGATGTTGAAGGTGATTTTATGGTGATTAGCATGTGTTGTAGAGGAGAGATCTATTTAATTTATAAAATAGGGTGGTATTCATGATTTGACTTTGAGAATGAGATGAAAGATAAATAGAGAAGGTCAAACAAGTGGAAACTTACAATATAGGGTTTGTAACTCCTTCTAGTAGTGGTTGGTAAAACATTATGGGTTGGACCTCCTTTCAATAGTACTTCATAAATTAGGGGTAATAGCTCCTTTTAGTGGTAGCCGATAAAATCAGGGGTACTAGCTCCTATTACTGGTAGTTGATAAATTAGGGAGTAATATCTTCATTTTGGTTAGAGCTAGATAAATTTGTAAAAGAAAGTTAAAGCTTTCCTTTATGAAAGTAATTGAAGAAAATATTGAAGTTTTTATTTTTGATAGCCTAGAAGGTACTCCATGCCCTAGGGTTCAGGGTTTGGAGGTTGGAGCGCCATAATAGGGCATTGTGGGCTTCAAACCCAAGGTTGGGGTTTTGTACCCATTGATGTTTGGGCCAAAAACATGGATATTTTTGGACATATGATGGATTAAGATGATATAGGATGATGATAAGAATCCAGCGCATCGAGTATTATCGAAATCCAAGTTGTCCTTAATGAGATATGAATTTTTTAGTGTTGTGCAATTTTTTGTGACCCTCAAGTCATATAGGTTTGAGTTGGTGAAGTGAAAAAAGGCACATTGGAGCCCACACTTATGATATTCATTGGATCCCTCCTTTACTGTATGAAAGGAAGGTGATTCATAGTTATTTTTTGGTGTCATTTGAAATGTGGGTCCTCTATTTTTTCTAGGTCATAGGCTTTGGATGTTGTCGGTAGGTTGTGGGGCTTAACAAACTAGAACGAGGGTGTCGTAAGTATGTTTGTGTTTATTTTATGCCTAGAATAGCATCATATGAGTAGAGGATCCTTGTAAGGGAAATTCGTAGTTGGAGAAGGGTGAGGTAGTTTAGAAGGGATGACATGGACCATAGTTATGCCCTAGCCAGATCACAATGTTACAGCAGTTCGAACATCAGACCTACAATATTTTTGCAACCAATTTTTCCCTATGTTGGGTCAAGTATTGACTAGTTTGGATGATATTTATTTGCATCCTATAGAAGCTAAGTGGAAGGGATAACTTGGGTGGTTAGAAGCCATAACCTAGGAGAATAATCTACAATGAATGATGGTGCATATTTGGACTAATGGAGAGCAGCGTGTAGAAGTCCAAAGTAACTGCTAAAAACATGGAAAAGAAGGATGTTGAAAACTAAGTGTCGGGTGAAGAATTGAGGGCCTATTTGGCACTTTGATGGACTAAAGTGGCCACTAGGAAAGGCAGATTGTATAGATTGACCAACCTAGAGGAGAATATTGATGAGCCATATGAGATATGACATAGATGATATGATTGTATAAATATTGACATTGTATTGTGTCTTCTTGTACTTATGGATATTTGAGGGTCATTATCCTTTGTACGAGAGCCCTAGACTATTGTATTATATGTTGATAATATAACGAAGTTGGGTTACATATATTGTTGTTATTGTTCCCATAGTGCACGTGATTGGTTTACTACATTATATTATTCTCCTATGCAAAGTAGCTTTTTTGAGATCCTTTGTTTGGTAGTGTTAGAGATTTAAGATTCTATCTTATACACCAAGGTTGTGGAAAATAAACATGGTATCATAGCACGTTTGAGCTAATTTTGGAGACAATGAATAAAAGAGTGCACAAGGTAGTACGTCTTAAGAGGGTGTTGGTCACATTGTAGGTGAAGGGATCACTACAATGTTGAAGTTGAAGGTTGGTCTTTAATATGAGGATAGGTTGGAAGGATTGTCCACCTATAGTCTTTGGAAGGAAAGGATCACGTTGGTATTGCAAGTCAATAAGATGTAGGATTTTAGGGTGAAATAGATCAAGAAGCCAACCAACCCTAAGGATATGGATGTGCATGAGGAAGGTGATAGTGAAGCACCCCTTAATACCTCATTTGTCTGGGAAGAACATTTCACATCAGATGTGGATGGCTCTTCAGAATTTGTTCCTAAATAATAAGGAAAATCGGGTACTAGTATTGGAGGATAAGTTGAATTCTACCAAGATGATATAGGCTGAAGGGGTGCATCGTATCTGACAAGGTTTTCTAAGGTCAAATATGAGCTTGTTTCCATCGGTGTGACTATTTCATATTCGAACATGGTAACGATTTCTTTGAAAGGGTTCACCAAGGAATGGAAGCCCTTGATCAAGGGGATTGTTGCAAGAGAGAAGTTGTCAGACTAGAATAGGCTGTGGGATGACTTCATTCAGGAAGAGTTGCAAGACGAGGATCGCCATCCAAAGAAGAAGGCTTTAGATGATGACATGGCACTTGCAGCATGAATGAAGGGTAAGAAAAAGGACTTGAGTGAAGTAAAGTGCTTGAACTATGGTGATATGGGTCATTTTTACTGAGATTTCCGATGAAGAAGAAGATAGGAGATGACAAGAAGAAAAAAGGGAAGTAGGTCATCAATTTTTCCACTTCTATTGAGATATATTCTTTCACCAGGAAGCTGGAGGAGGAGGAATTTTCTATGATCTCTCTTTCCACATAGGGTACCATTGATCAGGGTGCATGATTCATGGATAATGGTGCATTGAAACATACAACAAGGTCATAGGAGGTATTCGAGACTTTAAATGAGTGGGACTCAAAGTTGCACAGGGTGTTAGGCGACAAGATTCCGAAGGAGATCTGAGGATCTAGAGTTGTGCCAATCAAGATGGATTCAGCATGAGTAATGACAATCTAGGATGTATTATTTGTATGATAACCGAGATATAGCATGATATATGTCTCAATGATCGAGAAGAAGTGGTTTGAGGTATTATTATAGGGTGGGAAGGAAAGAATCAAGCCTAGAGGCTCTAACTCTACAAGTATTGTGATTGGATTTAGAGAGAATTCTCTATATAGGCTTATGGGTAAGCCTATGGATCATGAGAAGAAGAAGCATGAGGACTAGGTATAGGTTCCAGAGAAGAAATTACAGGTGAAGGCTTCAGAGGAGTAGGTATCCGTTCCAGAGAAGAAATTTCAAGTTCTAGAGACTCATAGGGAGTGAAGTTCTAGAGAGAGCTTATAGGTTCAGACAGAGACTTTTTAGCCCAAGAAGAACACGTGGTCAGTGGGGAGCAAGGGTGCTCCTATAACTATGAAGAAGGAATCATGGAGAGAGTGGAAGTCATTTCAAGAGAAGAAGAAGAAGCATGATTCTTCCAGTGATAATGATACTTCCTAGAGAAGCATAGTTAATGCTACACAGTTTGGTGTAGTTGTGAGGGCGAGGAGTTGGGTAAGTGTTGCAAGTAGTGATCATCGTGATGAGGTACCTCCTAGTCTTGGAAGTACCTCCATCTCTAAGAGGGAGTGTTGATTTTTCATATCTTCGGAGGTACTCCAGGCCCTAGGGTTCAGGTATTGTAAGTTGGAGTGCCATAATAGGGCATTGTGGGCTTGAAACCCAAGGTTTGGGTTTTGAGCCAATTGTTGTTTGGGCGAGAAACATGGAGATTTTTGGACATGTGATGGATTAAGATTATAAAATATGATGAGCATAATCCAATGCATCAAAAATTATCAAAATATGAGTGGTCCTTAATGAGATATGTTTTTTTTAGTGTTATGGGTTTTTTTACACACAAGTCATGTACGCTTTAGTTGTTGAAGTGCCAAAAGTGATGTTGGAGGCCACACTTGTGTGATTTGTTGGATCGCTCCTTTAGTGAATAAAAATGAGGTGAGTTAAGGATCATTTTATAATCTAAGGGTGTAATAAAAGGGCAGAAAATAAGTGAAGAAGAATCTCATGTAAGGGAAGAGGATACCTTCTGTTTTGCCGTATGTTAGGAGGTACTTCAGCAAAGGAGGAAAGCCTAGTTTTATAGACTTTACATGACTATTTGGAGCGATAGTTTATCCTACAACATGACCGAGAAAAAAAGGCAATTCAGATGTCTATTTTGGTGTCATTTGCAAGTCAAGAAAATGGTATCTTAGGAATTAGGGTTATAAATCCTTCCAGAAGTGGCTGGTAAAAAATAAGGGGTTGGACCCCTATTTAGTAGAAGTTAATAAATTAGGGGTAATATCTCCTTTCGGTGGTAGTTGAAAAACTCCAGGGTAGTATCTCCTATTAGTGGTAGTTTATAAATTAGGGATTAGTAGCTTCCTTTGAATTAGATCTAGATAACTTTGCAAAAGAAATTTGAAGCTTGCCTTTGCAAAAGTAATTGAAAAAATGACTGAGCAATCTATCTATTTAATATGTTCTTCTTATGTTGATTCTCTTCATGCTCACATGAATGGTAACTAAAGTGTTTATTGGTGTTTTAGAATCCTTTATTTTGTGAAAGAAAGTCTTAAAATTCTCAAAATTTGGATTCAACCTCACTCCATTCTTTTCCTGCTTTCTTACACAACTCTTTTCATCCCAATGAGTTTGAATGAAATTATCTTTTAAATTTCTATATAAATACACCCCATAATTATTTTCATCTATCCATATATGTGATTATTTACTTACAACTGTGCTAGAAATTCATGATTGGTATCTCTATTTATGTTCATTTTATATATAATATATTATTGTGAATATCTAAGGATCCATCATAACTGAAGCCCTAACTTTTTCTTTTTTTATTAAATTTTGTCAATTTCGTAATTCCTTGTGCAAGAGGACTGCCACCTCTGTAAAAATGATTGTGAAGGTGGGCACTAGGGGTTAGTTTTCCCTCAAGTGTCACAACTGAAATTTGGCAAATCTTAATTGTCAACAACCACATAGTTATGCTTAGGATTAATATGGGGAAGAGTGACAATAATGAAGCCAATCTCCTAGGTAGGTTCATTGAATTTAGAGAATATGTTGACATAATGAATAGGACTAATCTTCTTGAATAAGATAGAAGAGCTAAAAATTCCAACTGAGGTAAGGGATACCATGATAAGGATAAGGTTGTACTATAACACTATTTAAATTATTTTAGGAAAATTGAAGGTTGTTCAAAAGAAACTGTTCGTAATAAAGGAGCTAAAAAAGGTTGTCTCTTGTCCCTTATCCTTTCTACTGCATACATTGACAAGTTAGAGAGATTTTTGGATGAAGCAAGTTGTGATGGCCCATCTCTAGCTAGTATCATGATCATTTGCCTTACTTAAACTGACAATATTTCTCTTATGGTGAGGAATCACTGTGAGCTCAACAAGAAACAAAAACTTGTAAATGGTTTTTTTATAGCATATGGATAATTATTAACAATGATAATAATAAAATGAAAGAAGTGAATTCAAACAAATATATTGGAATTGGCCTTCATCATGATCTCAATTGGAATTACTGAATTGAGTAAGGGATAAACAGATGGGGGAATCTTATTATGGGCTTGAACTTAATTATAAATCATTGGACCTTTGGCTATGGGATAAGAGGAAGCTCTTCTAGTTGAGTCTCTCATAACTCCTATCATCATATATGGTTGTGAAGTTTGGGAATGGACCATGTCTAAAGAGTCATGGAGAAATATACAAGAATAGAAATTGTTTTATAACTATAATCTAAAAATAAAATGAAATATACCTCATTCAATCCTACTCATAAATAGGATTCTTCCCCATTATAGAGAAATAATAGTTTTAGTTACCTAATGTGCAAGAACAATATAAACAACATGAAACAAAATAAACTTCTTAAGATTGCTTCCAACTTGATCCAAAGTAGACAACGACTTAAGAAATGTTGTCATAAATATGCCATGTTTTGGCTACATTATTGCGGTATAATGGAAGATGTCACTCTGCAAATTAAATATAAGATTAAAAATATCACTTTATAAATTTAAGAAGAAATTATGATGAAATAAAGAATTAGAGGATGAAAGAAAACTAAGATACTATAAGGAGGTGACCAAACCTAATCTTAAACATCAAAAGTATCTCTCTATTTTCACTATCACAAACAAGAAACAAACATTTTGAAAATAAGGGAAACATTTTATGAACCCGAAGTAGAAAATGGAATATGATAGTTTCTAAAATGTCATGGATTGAAGAAATTTTTACTCCATTGTGAAAAGGGGATTTAGACAATTCCTAAAATATCATAGATAGAAAGAAATTTTCATCTTTGTGATAGCAAGAGGGTTGAATTTCATTTTGATAAGTGGGAGGAGCGATGACATTGATGGTTTTTTCATCTATTAATACTAATGTTGTTACAATCCATGAATGGCTAGATCTATTTGTAATAGAGCCATGGGGCTGACCTAAGAAGTCTGACTTCTCACTCCAAAAGGTTTGTTTTATGTCTACTAACTCCACTACAAGTTTTGGAACCTATATTGGTGTTGGAGCCCACCATTTCCTCGCTGAAAATGGCAGATGATGGTGACATCATTGGAGAAGAGTTTTTCGGCTTAATTTTTGTCTCTATTGCTAAATATGCATCTTAGATCGATCTAAAGGCTAATGGAGATCAAGATTAGATAGATCTGTTGTGGGGTGGACTATATATACTTACATTCTATACAATCTCTAAGTTACATGTCGTTCACCATCCTACTTATGTGTTTATGAAGGGACTGGATCTGAAGAACTATGATGCAACTAATAATGGTCTTTATCTAGTCTTGAGTGTCCTAGATAGCCTTGACTCTAATGATTTGCAAAAAATGGAGGACATAGGCATAGAACGATCCCTCAACCTTAGATCTTCTATGTTGGCCTAGATATGGAGGTAAACCAAGTAGAGAGGAGATCCCAATGCCTAGATCTAGATCTGCCAATTATAGATCTGACTGTAAAAACCTCAGATCTGGAAGATCCCAAGATGAGACAATAGAGGAAGGAAAATTTTTAAATTTTTATGAAAATCCTATATGGAAAATCTTTCTTTTACTAGATCTAGGAATATAGTCTTGTTGAAAATCTAAATTATACTGTCCAAACCCATATGGGTATACCATCAACTTTTTTAGGTACTTGTATATGAGGCTAAGGTGCTGCAAGATCAATATTCGCTAGAAGATTACAAAGTGGGAATGGATTCCACAATTTCATTGAGCATCATAATGAGGGGTGGGTGTTCCAATATAAACCCAAAGAAACCTAACGGATTCACATTATTCAAATATTTCCTCAAAGGGAAGTTTGATGTTGCAATCAAATACGATTAGAATATTAATGTTTCAAGCCCCCACATTGTGGACGAGTTGAATCAGGTCCTAGAAATCATAGTAGATCTTTCAAAGGTAAATCATATTAGTACAAGCTTCCAATCCCAAGAAATTATATGAAAATTAATGACTTTCAGTCAAAAACAATGCATCTATTTCAGTGGATTTTTACCACTTGGATAATTAATTATGATATTCATTTATGTTCGAGGGGTTTTTTTATTATAAAATTTGAAACATTGAAGCATAAGGAATTTGTCTTCAGAGTGGTTCGTTCATTCTAGGGATCTGTAGGTATTTTTATAACCCTATGGTTGTCATAATTTGATGCCAATACAATCATGGTTTCCAAAATGCTAGCATGGGTAAGATTGCATAATCTGCCTCTTCATTTTTGGCATCAAAAAGTACTAGAAGGAATTGGAAATGATCTTGGAAGGTACATAAAGATAGACACACAGAGAACTGAAGAATCAATATTTACGTTTGCCATAACTTGTGTGGAGGTAGAGCTTAGTAAAGGCTTACATGATCACATTTATTTGTTACATGACAAAAAATGTTTGACCAAAATTTTAGATTTTGAGAATATGACATTTAGATGCCAAATTTGTCTACAAACATGTCATTTACAAAATTCATGCCCTTAGGAGAAGAAAGACTCAAGAAGGAAAAAGAAACAAGTAAAAAATCCCAAGGAATGGAAATTTCGAGAGCAACATATCTCAAAATAAGAGGATGAAGGTGAAAGAGTAATCAAATAACTTAGGAAAATCAGAATCCATAAGAAATACAAGAAGGAATAATGGTATGAAGTCCGAAAGGTTCAGAAGCAGCAAGAACTTTAATCTCGTACTATAGAATGAGATGATCCTTGTAGAAAAGGAGATGGGAGGTTATAAATGAACTCATGTATCTAAGAGCTTAGACTTAGGTCAGGAAAACGAAATGATAGGAGGACAAAACTAGCTAGCAATTGTAAATGCTACCCGTAATTTAGGAGGTTGGTGCAAAGTGGAAAAAAACAAACGAAGAAAAGGGTAACTAAGTATTTTTACTTAACGAAATGATAGGAGGACAAAACTAGCTAGCAATTGTAAATGCTACCCGTAATTTAGGAGGTTGGTGCAAAGTGGAAAAAAACAAACGAAGAAAAGGGTAACTAAGTATTTTTACTTAAGCTGAAATTGATTTTACTATTTCTCCTGAGCACAAGCAATGAGAATATACAACATGTAATTTTTTTTTCTTAAGTAAAATTAGGATTTTTCTTTATGGAGAAAAAAGGGGTAGCAAGAAGGTTTAATATGAAAAATAATTTACTTTAAAATATCATGTGTATTCCCACATATATCAAAATTATGTTGATGTAGAAATACTTCTCTTCAATATTTTGAAGTATAGAAAAAAGTTACAAAGAAACATAATTAATTTTGTTACCTTTGTTTTAGTTGATGTTACTCATCCTCACCACACCAATATTATTTAACACCAATGTAGATCCATATTAACCTTCAATATAGAAGGTGTGAATATGAAACAAATCTCATGAGGTGGAAACTTTTCCTAATGTTTTACTAAGGGCTTGCACTTCAAATGGTTTGATCACATGGGGTACTTGATAAACTTGAGGTGATGGACATGCACTAGTATATATATATATATATATATATTATATTATTTATATATATATATAATAGATATATATATATATATATATATATATAAGGAAGGAATTACATGTCTCCTTCATTTTAACCAAGATGTTCTATCATATAACATGGCATTGTAGTTTGTTTTTCTCTGTTTAAATTCTGTTTTTGAATGAATAAATGGATTCAACAACTTGAGAATCCTCTTCAACACTTGGATTTTGTAGACTACAAAGTTGTTGAAATTAACAGAGAATATGCATTATTGGAGAGAGCTTGCTCATTAGGTGTGTGTGTCCTAGTTTAGGATTAGTTCCTAATTTCTATGAGATAGTTCTAACTCTCATATTCTTACATCAAATTATATATTTTGATGTTAATTATTAATGAGTAGAGTGTTTTACATGAGGTAGTCTCCCGGTGTAGGTTTCTCACCTAAGAGCTAGTAAGTTTCAGAATATATTTGTTTTCTTCCATTTGGTAACATGGTATCAAAGTTGGTGAGCTTTGCTGGCTGTGTGACTACCTAAGTGGCAGAATTATAGTCCCTACTATCTTGTACGAAGGAGACCTGGCGAGGAGGCGACGTGCTGAGGAAAAGCATGAAAAATTATTTTTTCTCCAAGGTGAAACTAAAGCAACGTGCATCTGATCTATTTTTTATGCATTGGTCAACTAAGATTAGTCTGAGATACAACACAGATCACAACCTATTTTATGCACTATTCGACCATTTATTACACCAATTCTGGCCAGTGGACCCAGAAAGCATGACTTTGAGCTCTCATTGTGCATCGTAGTGGTGAGTTGGCAATCTGCCATCCGATTGCACGCTGTAGTGGCGAGTTCGCGATATACTTTCTGATTGCTCACTATAGTGGTGAGTTAGCACACACCCTGTAGTTATCTAAGGTCATGGCAGTGACATGCGTGAAATAGTTTCCAGATTACCATCTAAAGAATTCATTACTTCGACGGTGGAATTGAGTTGAGCAAGGGTTGGAGGAAGATCGTATAGGAGGCCAGAATCATTTTTGGTAGGAGACCGAAATCTTGGCAAGGTATTGGATTTTGGATCATGACAAGGTATCCAAGATCATGTGTCATTTGAAGCCTGGCTACCCGCTTGGTAGGACCAGAGAGACATGAAAAACTCAGTGGCATCATGGGATCGACTATGGTGTGTGCAATGGTTGTTGGTGGTGAGTCTGCCCATCATGGAGTTTGTAGAAGGAGTCTTTTCCTTGAAGTGTAGAGCATCCTGTAGTATGCTCGTTTGAGCTGTGGTCTGACCTGCATAGATCAGCGTGTATATTCTAGCATTAGATCAGTGTTCATAGTGGGTTGTGGTTGACTAACATGTCGGTTGCTAGATGTGGCTCACCAACATGGATATCATGGAAATCGTGCACGCCATTGTGGAGATCGTGGTATACAAATGGGAGCCATGTCACAAATAACTATAAATCATGTGATGCTGAGAATGTAAGTTTGAAGGTCACTTTTTCCAGTGCTTTTGCGTCCTCTGACATGGTATATCTAAAGCCCATCTCAGTGAGCGATCAGGTTTCTTTTGGAGATTTATTAAGTTTTGGTGCTACATAAGTATTCACTCCCATTGCTGCATTTTTTCACTCCCATTGCTACATTTTTTGATATGCTACACGATTAAGAGTTGTTTTGATATTGAAGAAAACAACATTATTTTAAATTTTATCTATAAGTATTCTTGCATGCCCGTTAGAATCACTCTTGATTATGTCTTGATGCTTTGTTGCCCAAGATCGTTGAAATATCACCTATTTTTTTCATTTGAAAGAATCAATTGCTGGAGGTTGAATTTTTTTTTAGAAATATCTATAGATCAACCTATCATGGCGAATAATCAGATGGCATAGGTGTACTTGAATGAGAGCAATAAGCTCGATAGGTCCAATTATTCAATCTCAAAATTTAAATTGTAGACTCTTCCTGAAGGGAAAAGTGCATGGGAGATTGAAAATGGGGATGAATTGAAGCTGACTATAGTAGGAGATAGAACAAATGTAGCAATTTAGGATTGGGAGAAGAGGCAGAACAAAGCGAAAGTGCTATTGAAATTATCAATAAAAAATTGCATTATCCCTCACATCAGAGAGCGTAAATGAACAAATAATACTTAGACAACTGTCAAGCTTTTGTATGAGATAAATAATACAAATCACTTATTGTTCCTGAAGAGTGAGATTCTCTCCATCAAAATGGAGCAGAGTGAATCACTCTCTGCATTTATCTCTCAGATCAAGAAGTTGAGAAATAAACTAGCCCATATAGTAGAGAGAATCTCAAACATTGATCTTGTCATGTTTACCATGAATGGTATGAATGATGATTATTAGATGTTTATTACAAGACTAAATGTAAGGGAGGAAGCTCCCAATTTCAAACAATTGAGGGATCTTGATACAATAGGAATAGAGGTTGATGGATCTGAAACCCCGAACATCAGATCTCACATTAATGGCTAAGGAAAAGCCTTTCAGAGGGACAACAAGCGTAGGAGAGAAAGGTAGAGGTACACCACAAAGAAAGCCACCTCATGATATGTCCACTACTAGAAATGATTCATGAACCAAGTGTTCTTACTATGGTAAAGTTGGTCATATTTCTAGGAATTGTGACATGAAGAAGCTTGATGAAACTCGACATAGACATAAGAAGCATGAAAGGCACTTTGTTGATGAAGATCATAATTGGGACCTAAGATTGTTTGTGTCTGATTCTTCTTTCTCTACTGAAAATGATGAAGCAGAAACTTGGCTTGTGGATTGAGGAGCTTCCACTCACATGACAGTTAATAGGCACTATTCGAAAGTTTTAAAGAAACCAATGGTGGTGCTAAGATCTACCTTGGTGATGAAAGAGTCTACCAGATCAAAGGACATGGAGACATTCCTCTGATTTTTCCTGATGGCAAGATCAAGAAAATCCAAAATGTGATGTATGTACCAAGAATTAAAAAAAAATAATCTTTGTTTCAATGATTGTAGATCAGAACTTGAAGGTAGAGTTTTTTAAAACCTGTTGTGTCATTAAGAATTAGTTGGATAAATAGAAACTAGTTTCATCTGGAATTCCAGTTGGAGGCATGTACAAGTTGAATGTCACAAGAGTAGCACACCATGCTTTGAATTCAACAACAATGACAATAGAGAATATTTGGCACCAAATATTTTCGGACACATCAATCTTCCTGATTTAGTGCTTCTACAAAAGAAAGGTATGGTGAATGGACACCCTCTTTTTAAAATTGCACATATTAACTGTAAAGGATGTGCACTTGGGAAGATTCACAGGGATGAATTTTCCTCAAGTTTAAATAGAAGAAAGAGAGATATCCTAGAATTTGTGCACCGTGATAGATGTGGACTAATGGAGACAAGATCATTAGGAGGAGCATATTATTTTTTATTGTTTGTTGATGATTGTAGAAGATATACATGGATATATTTTCTCATAAAAAAAAGTGATACATTCGAATATCTTAAAGAGTTTCGAAGTATTACTGAAAAATAGAAATGGAAAGTTATCAAAATTCTCTACTCAGATCAAGGGGGAGAATAAAATCTAGGAAATTTCATTAAATATTGCAGAAACCATGGAATAACTCAATAGTTTATAGTACCCCACACTCCATAGCAGAACGGGGTGGCAGAGAGGAAGAAAAAAACTTTAGTGGAGTGTGCAAATAACATGTTGAAAGGAAAGAACCTATCTAATGTCTTTTGGGCAAAGGCTATAAATACTACAGTTTATTTAAAGAATTGGAGTCAAAACAAAGTCTCTTGATCTTAAAACTCCATTCGAGGCGTTATATGGTTTTAGGCCTATAGCTAGTCATCTAAGAGTATTTTATTCAAAAGTGTTTTCTCATGTTCCAAAGGAGGATAAGAAGAAATTGGATTCTAAGGCCATCAAATGCATATTTGTAGGGTATTGTTCTGAGTTTAAATAATACAAACTATTTAATCCATCTACTCATAAGGTGTTTGAGAGTACAAATGTGATATTTCATGAGCAAGTTGATGAAGGAAATAAAGACAAAGGAAATGAGGAGTGGAACATTCCTTTGTTGATGGAGTATAGCAGCGAGGAAATCAAAGACAACCATGTGTAGCAGCAACAAAAAGAAGAATCAAGTGACGCAGGTATAGTCAACAAGCCAAGTCCATCAAGGAATGAGCAAGACAGATTCAAGGCAAGTCCACCACTAAGGAGATCAAGTAGGTAGACACAATTACCAACAATATATAGGAATCATGCTCTTATAACTAGTATGTTAAATGTTGTTGAGCCCTCAAATTATAAAGAAGCAATTCAATATGATGAATGGAGCGCAGTCATGGAAGAGGAATACGAGTCAATACTTAAAAATATAACCTTGGATTTAGTTGAATTGTCAGAAGGGAAAGAACTGATAGGTTGCAAGTGGTTAGTGTAGAAAAATACAAAGCTAGGTTGGTAGCTACTCACAAAGAGAAGGACTTGATTATGAGGAAAACTTTGCTCCTGTATCTACGTTGGATACTATTAGAATGTTGATAGCTTTAGCTACAAAGTACCATTGGAGTCTACACCAACTAAATATCAAGTTTTCATTTTTAAATGGAGAATTGGAAGAAGAGGTTTATTTAAAACAACTTGAAGGGTTTATCAAACAGGGGCAGGAGCATTTAGTAAGCAAATTAAAAAAATAATTATATGTTTTGAAACAAGCACCCAAGTCATGGTATGAAAAATTTGACTCATTTTTCTTGTAGCATAGTTTTAAGAGGAGCAAAAACGAACCAAATATGTATATTGTGTTTGATGAAAAGGGGAAGATTGTTTTGATTTATTTATAGGTAGACGATTTAATTATAACAGTAAATGCTAATGAACTGATTAAAGAAATCTATGTGTAGATGCCACAAGTGTTTGAAATGAAAGACCTCAGAGAATTACACTATTGTTTGCGTCTGGAAATTTGGAGGGACTCTGGGCAGACTTTTCTCACTCAAGGGAATTATGTCAAAGGTTTATTGAAAAATTTCGGAATGGAGAAATGCAAAGCTGCCTCGGCGGCTTTACAACATAATCATAAACTTCATATGGAGGATGATTCCAACTAGTTGGATGCCACATTGTATAGACAACTAGTTGGGAGTCTGATTTATTTGGCTATTACTAGACCAAACTTAGCTTTCTCAGTTAGTGTGTTAAGTCAGTTCATGTCAAAACCTCTTGAGAACCACTGGGTAGTAGCAAAAGGTGCCTTGAGATACCTTCAAGGAACCATTGATTTTGGCATAGGTACACTGATTTTTCTGATGTTAATTTGACAGGTTTTTCAAATTCAAACTGGGAAGGAAACCTGGATGATAGAAGATCCATTACTGGTTATGCTTTCAACATTGGATACAGGGTAATTGCTTGGAACAACAAGAAGCAAATTATTGTTTCATTATCTTCTGCAAAAGTGGAGTATCATAGAATGTGCATAGCCACGTGTGAGGCTATTTGGTTGAGCAAACTTCTCCATGATGCCTCAAAGGAAAACAAACATGCAACAATAATCTAATGTGACAACTAAATCTCCATCAAGCTAAGGAACAATTGTGTGTTTCACAAAAAAACAAAACATATTGATACTTAGTTTCATTTTGTTAGAGAGAAGGTTCAGTCAAAAGAAATTTATATTGAATATTGTAATACTTGTGGCAATGCAATAAACATTTTTACCAAGCCCCTTGGAAGAATTAAATTTGAATTATTTAGAGAGATGTTAAGAGTACTAGTGAACCCTTTCTCCATTGAGGGGGAGTGTTGAAATTAATGGAGAATATGTATTATTGGAGAGAGTTTGTTCATTAGGTGTGCCTATGTCCTAGTTTAGGATTAGTTCCTACTTTTTGGGAGTTAGTTCTAACTCTCCTATTCTTATGTAAACTTCTATATTCTTGATATTAATGATTAATGAGTAGAGCATTTTGGGTGAGGCAGTCTCTAGTCTCTAGGTGCACAGCTTCCTCACTTGAGAGCTGCTAAGTTTTAGAATATATTTGTTTTCTTCCATTTTTTAACAACATAGTTTAAAGTTGCAATTCCAAACCTTTGCAAGATTTTAGATGAAATTGACTAAAAATATTACTGAAAATGTTTTGAACATAATATTTTCTTTTATATTTCCAATATACTTAGTTGATATTTAAATATTTAACAAAACATATGTGTTGGAATATTTGATTTTCAATTGCTTTAACTAATTTACATAATTGACATTAAAATATTCTATTCAACCAGAGCATTGAAATATTTTAATTTATGGCACACAATTAAATTATTTTTGTCACTAATATTTTTTAAATGCAACATTATAATTTCATATTAAAATGAATTACACTTTTAAGAAGTAATTACAATTTTTTTGCTTTCAA